>MU183876.1:153234-170738 GCA_016904865.1 Pissodes strobi | reverse complement strand
GTCTGCTCAAAATCGCAAAATCAAACAACACTCGCTCCTTCACTAACGGGCATCAAGAATCCAACAACAACGAGGACATATCCAATGACATCCTAGGAACCAAGTCGACACGAAAACCAATAACGAAAAACAACATGGACCAAGACAGTGCAAGAGTGCTCAGCGCACTAGCACGATGGAAACCCACACTAAGCAAACCCGCATCACTACCACCGCAGATACGACACCGCGCGTGCTGTCCCCTCCAAGCAAAATCCACGAGTTCCGGGCGAACGATTATATATTGTATGTATCTTCAGAGCACAAACTTGAGCATATTTGTGTATAAATATGTACAGACATGTACAAATTCCCTCAATTGGCATTCAATGTCACCCAATTGTACATAGATGTATATATTGTATATATTTTATGTTACATGTTGTGCCGTTTGTATCGTGTAATGATAATGCAGGTTTTTTGTACAAACTTTTCCTGCAATAACCAAAGCTTGAGACACCAAGCAATTTCATTGTTAGCGGATCAATACAGCCCTTGGGCAAACGATAACGCAAATAAATTGAAGGGGCAACCCAAATAATTATATGCCAATGTTACTGCTGACTAGCAAGCCATTATAAGGGCCGACCACCGACCTCCATTATAGGGCCGACACCAGCCCATAAGCCGTACGGTGTTTAGTACGTGTGTGTGTTGCGCAGTGAAGTGCGACAATGAAACACGCGATACGAGAACACGCAGCGAAAACAGACAATGGCTAGCTTATAAGTATATATTATGTCAAATTTGAATAATAAATGATTCTGATTCTGATATGCCACAAAAATGAAACAATTTTCTTTGGCCCTTTATTTTTTAATGTTCGAAGGCTGATCGTTTTTTAGCGAAAATGTTGACTCTACCGGACAAAAGAACCCTCGAAAGATTGACAGCAAAAGTTTCATGTCAACCTGGGGTTTATAATAACGCTATTTTTCAAGCTCTAGAAATTAAAGCCAAGTCTATGACAGAGAATGACAAAAATTGCATGTTGTATTGACGAAATGTCTATCAAGTCAAATTTATGTTTTGAAATAAATAGTGATAAAATTATTGGGTATGAAGATTTAGGCGATGGGGAACGGCGACCAGAACCCGGTAAAAATGTTCTTGTCGTTATGGCGAGAGGTTTATATTCCCCGTGGAAGCAGCCAATTGCATTCTTTTTTGTAGGTGGTCAGTTGTCAGCCATTAAGTTTCGCTCCCTTTTGAACAAGTGCATTTTTAATTTGGAGAACATTGAATTTAAAGTACAAGGAATTTCTAGTGACATGGGTTCTAATTTTATCCAACTTTCAAACATTTTAAGGGTTACTTACGACAATACCGAGTTTTGAATTGGGAGGCAAGAAACTTATATTTTTTTTATCCATGTCATTTAATAAAGGCAAAAAGAAACAATTTCAAAGAACAAAGTTTCTGCTTTGAAGATAAAAAAAATATCCTGGGTCCATGTAGAAACGTTTTATAACTTTGATAAATCGCAATTTTATAGATGTGCACCTAAGCTTACTTATGCTCATTTAAACCCTACATCTTTTGAAAAAATGAAAGTAAGTTATGCTGCGCAAATTTTAGGCCATTCAGTGGCGTGTGGTATGAATACACATATGAGTTATGGTGGGTTACCTACCGAAGCCTTTCCAACAATAGAGGTAATTGAAAAATTCAACTGCCTTTTTGATATCCTAAATTCAATGTCTCCACAAAACCCCTACAAAATGAAGAATGCCTTTGATGGTTCAGATTTTCAAATTAAATTTTTAATAGACATATTAGACTTTTTGAAAAATCTAACAATAGTTAATAAAAATACGATAGACAAAAAAACAAAAATGTATTAAAAGCCATTGCTATTAAAAGTCTATTGAAATTATGGGAGATACTTAAAACAATGGGTTTTAAATATCTTAAAACAAGAAGGCTGAATACTGACTGCCTGGAAAACTACTTTGGAAGTGTGAGACAACAAAGTGGCAATTCCGTGAACCCTACCCCTATTCAGTTCCAAAGAGCTTTTATGAAACTGTTTGTCCAAAATTACTTTCATTCAGAAAACATGAATTGCAAGCCTGACCTGGATAACATTTTATTAAATTTGGAATCCAGTGATTGGACTGAATTAGGTGGTACTGTAGGGGATCATAGTTATAGAAATGAAAATATGCATTTAATTATGTTTGTGGTTATTTAATTAAAAGATGCTTACAGGTGCATTCATGCGATACCTGTGAAGCTGTTAGCAAAGAATGTAAATCTTTAGATATTAATAATATTTTGCTACATTATAAGGCGTTTGATCCTACGAAAGGTAATTTCGGGGGTTTATCTTCTCCGCCAGAAACATTTGTAAATTTTATTTATAATTTAGATTTAATTTTTAATAAAGTTTCAAAAAATTTCCACAGGATATCAAATTTCAAACAGACTTTTAAACTTATTTAAAAACATAGAATTTGATCATCCCTGTGGAGATTTTTCCCAAATTATTTTTATTAAAATTGTTATTAGATGTAAGATATTTTATACATTAAAATTTAAAAATAGAGATTTAAAATTTAATAAAGTAAAGAAAAATCTACGCAAATTGAAAAATGTATTACATATTTAATTAAACAATACATTTTTAATATTTTGTATTTAATAAAATTTAAATCACGATAAATTATTTTCTTTTCTACTGGGATCGTTTGCGGTTCCTTTATGTTTTAACTGAACATCGTACAAAAAAGAAATTTTCTATTTCATTATTTGGTTTCCAATGGCTAAAAACTTATGTAATTGCGCCACCGTCATGATATTTTTTGTCAATATACCTACTTTGAACGTTAGGAATTACAAACCTTTTGACATGATGTAACTTATTTGTGAAAGTAATAGCGCTTTTTAACTTCTATCTTAACTTAGAATAGGGGTCAAAATAACTATTTAAGAACACATCATAGGTCGATTTCCCTTCTTTTAATTTTTTTCCCAATAATTTGGCGCCGATACAGCCTCCATCAATTGAGTCAAGATTTTTCGGCGACAAAATATAAAAATTATCCATTCCCTTCCAAAATGCCAGATAATAAGACATTTCAAAAATATAAGTATTAATGTTTCGGTAAAGTCGCTTTTTTAGTTACCTAACTGTGCAGTATGCCAAAATTCGGGGTCAAAGGGTAACATTTAAACCACACACAGATGGAAAAGACCAACAAGTCTTGTACTGGCCAGTTCATAACAGATAATTTTTAATTTCATGAATAGGTTCCTAAGCTATCTCTGTACCTACTATCTGTACTAGAAATGTTTATATTTAAGCACGAAATTTAACACGTCAGGATTTTTAAATATAAAACCGAATATTCGATGGTTCCGGACTAAAAATTAAATTTTTAAATTTTAGAATCAATCAAATACAATTTTATTTTTAATTGACCCTATTTGATGCGATATTTATTAATTTTATAGTACACATCTATACATTCATACTACTTAATTAATTCCACTATTTATGAACACCGTAAATGAGCACTTCATATTTTGACCACTCATTTAGGATTGCTATCCGTCAAACACGTCAAAAGAGAGAGAATGCAAATATGACCCCCCAACATCAATACTGTCGCTACTCGTCGGTCTTTATACTCTGTCATTGTCTTTATAAACAATGACTCTGTTAACCACATACAAAATCGATTTCTGTACTCGATAGTACCCTTTAATAGGGTTGCCGATCTAGAATCGATCGTTTGGAAGATCGATTTCTTTAAGGTAAAAAGTCGATCTTTTGGGTCGATTTAATCGAACATCGATCTTTTTAAACGCGATTTTAGAATCGATACTTACAATTTTATGTCTATGGCTATGACTGATATTTTCGGATTTCGGCCTCGTCAAAAATATTCGATGGTTCCGGACTAAAAATTTAATTTTTAAATTTTAGAACCAATCAAATACAATTTTATTTTTAATTGACCCTATTTGATGCGATATTTATTAATTTTATAGCACACATCTATACATTCATACTACTTAATTAATTCCACTATTTATCAACACCGTAAATGAGCACTTCATATTTTGACCACTCATTTAGGATTGCTATCCGTCAAACACGTCAAAAGAGAGAGAAAGCAAATATGACCACCCAACATCAATGGGCATTTACGATAATTGGAGCGGTATCTACCGGTATGTATCTGAGCGTTCGTTAATTTGTGTAACATTAACCAACCGCGTTCTGTAATTCAGTTGAATCTACCGATACATGTACCGCGTTCCAACTTTATGGATCTGCTATTTGTGTAGGTACATGTCGGTTTATTTACATCTTATATTGACATAACCTACAAATTTAGCCTGCGAGCCTGTTTGTTACTTATATACTTTCGAAACTCTGAAAATAATTTTATCATTACATTCATTTTTAGATAGAAATAATTAAAATACCTTCAACATCATATAGCGAAAAGCAACATTTTCAATAAACACACGTCAACTTTTTTCTTCTTTTATGTTTTCTGCATTGAAACTGAAACTATTTTATAATGCCTTCAGTTTCTGAATCACTAATATCTAATATTTGAAGAGAAGCCAAGATTGCGATAGCTTGACGTTTATTATTCTTCATTATAATCATTTTTTTTAAGGTGACTCGCGATCCGCACCGTTCCGTTCGACAATTACTATTTACCGAAACGTATCGACGTTAATCAGCTGATTACCGCTGTATACCTACCGGTAGATATCGCTACAATTATCGTAAATGCCCAATACTATCGCTACTCGTCGGTCTTTATACTCGGGTAACCACATACAAAATCGATTTCTCTACTCGATAGTACCCTTTAATAGGGTTGCCGATCTAAAATCGATCTTTTGGAAGATCGATTTCTTTAAGTTAAAAAGTCGATCTTTTGAATCGATTCTCTTTGGGTCGATTTAATCGAAGATCGATCTTTTTAAAAGCGATTTTAGAATCGATACTTCCAATTTTATGTTTATGGCTATGACTGATATTTTCGGATTTCGGCCTCGTCAAAATTAATAAATTATTGAATGCAAATAATATGCGATGCAGGCAAGGCAATCGGCAATATCGTAATCGCGAATTCCTATGACGTCAATGCCGCAAGCCGCAATATGTATGCTGTGCTTAATATGCTATTAGTATTTAATATAACAGGAACTGTTATAACAAATTAAGAATTAAGTTAACTAAATATCGAGTTTCTTAAAGATCGATATTACTATATCCGATTTAATCGCGAATCGATTCTGTTGCTTTCGATTTGAATCGATTCCAGGAATCGATACTTTTCTGTAAGATTGGCAACCCTACCCTTTAATAAAAGTATGGCGTTTCTTGGTCTATAATATATGAATTATATGATTTACGAAAGAAAGTTCTTTTTCGAAAGACCAGAATATTGATACATGATCTTGATTTTCATTTAGGTCCGAGAAAAGCACCACCGACTTTCACAAGTCTCCTCAGACAGGCTAGTAGGTACCTTTCCCGAACCTAACTTCAAAACTAGTGGCTAGGTCACGCCGGTCTAAAAACGTTCCCGACACGATTGTGTCAGAAGCAGAGCTGTTTAAGATCATTTAAAAAAAGATTTAAATCAAAGATCAAAGATACTTTTCATTTGGGCAAACGATTTAAATTAAAGATCGTTTTCTATATAAAGAAAGATTTAAATAATAAATCTTTGTTATATTCGAATCTTTTTTACATTTTAAATCATTTCAAAAGATTTAAATATTTTTTAAAATTTAAATCTTTTGAAAAGATTTAAATACTTCCTAAAATGATCTAAAATGTAAAAAAGATTTAAATCATTTCGTTGGTTATGTACAACGAATTTACGTCGTTGGTTATGTACCCTTAAAAACCCCTTAGAGCGTAATCAAAATGTTATTTATATAAATTGAGTGAAAAAAAAACAAAAAAATATGACGTCACCCAATCTAAATTAAAAAAAAATCTTAAATTGGTACGCCAAAATAACATACAAAACCTTGTTTTTTTTTTAATGGAATTTTTGACACTTTGTCAAATGTTTAAAAGCCGTTAGCATTCACATAATTGGTAACTTTGCACTTCTTATTGTGTTAGCCGATTATATTAATTAAAATGAATACACTAACAACATCAAACATACAAAATAGCTCATTATGTGCATGCTAGCATCTTTTAAATATTTGACAATGTGTCAAAAATTCCATTAAAAAAAACAGGCTTTCATTTTTTTTGACAATTACTTTTTGATAATTTGACAAAATCCTATTATTTCGATCATCTTTTTTTTTATTTTTCATTTGAATTTTTCCTAGAAATATTTGTCTGGCGGAAAAATCTATTTTACTTTTTAGCTAGGTTTTCTATGGTATTTTGTTTGCTTATGAGACTGAGAGTGATTACTTCGTAAGGGGTTTGTTTATGACGCAGAAACTTTCATCGAAATTATCGGGAATATATATTTTTAAGAAATCAATAGTACAAACGTTTCCCATATAGCCAATATATATTTAAAAAAGAAAATTAAGTAGCACGCATTAAAAAAATTTCATTATAAAATACAAAATAAACATAGAACTAAAATACTTAGGATGTATTTATCGCTGTATTTTATTATAGTTAAACTCTTTTTAATGATTTAAATCTAAATCTGTTTAAGGATTTAATTTTTTCTGAAGATTTAATTTTTTTTTACTGATTTAAATCCTTTTAGAAAGATTTAAATCCTATTTTTAAATCAAAAATCAAAAATACTTTTCAGAAGGAATAAATTAAAAATGACTTTCAGAAAAAATATTTAAACTCAAAGTATTTAAATCAAAAAATGTATTTAAATCACAAAAATGATTTAAATCTCACTGATGGTGACAGCTCTGGTCAGAAGTATTATAATATTTCACTCACGCGTGCCCCTCCGCTCGCTTCGCTCGCTACGGGGGCTCAAGAAAAGGAAACTAACCAGGTGCTAACCAAAACTAACCCAAGACATACCCAAAATCAAGAAAAATAAAAATCTTTTGAAAAACGTTTGAAAACTTAACCTAAAAAAAAAGCAACGCGGTTTGAACCAGGGCCGCCGTTAGCCGTCGAATTGAAATCTAACTATCTATACCTCTCGACCACGAGGGCTCTTGCGGCAAATTGATTGCATCACGAAGACATGGTGCGAATACAATCGCTTGAGTCAACGCCACCTACACTAGATGAAGTTGGGGTCGTAAGAGAGTAGAGTTGAGCGAAAAATCGCGAACTGCGATTTAATCGCAGCGATTTTAAAATCGCAGTCGCGACATGCGATCGCTTTCCATAACAACCTGCGATTGCGATTCAGTCGCGAACGTCGTACGAGAACGCATTAGTTCTTTTTTCGTTATTCCTTGGTGAACGCACCACGCGGTTGTAAATTGTGATTCGCAATGGGCATTTACGATAATTGTAGCGGTATCTACCGGTAGCTATACAGCGGTAATCAGCTGATTAACGTCGATACGTCCCGGTAAATGGCAATTGTCGAACGGAACGGTGCGGGTTGCGAATAACCCGGAAAAAAATTGATTATAATGAAGGATAATATACGTCAAGCTATCGCAATCTTGGCTACTTTTCAAATATTAGGTAGTGATTCGGAAACTGAAGGCATTATAAAATAGTTTCAGTTCCAATGCAGAAAACATAAAATAAGAAAAATTAACGTGTGTTTATTGAAAAATATATTGAAAATGTTGCTTTTCGCTATATGATGTTGAAGGTATTTTAATTATTTCTCTCTTTTCTCTGTTTTCAGAATTTCGAAAGTATATAAGTAATAACAGGCTTGCAGGCTAAATTTGTAGGTTATGTCAATAAAAAGTAAAGGTGTAAACACACCGACATGTACCGACACAAGTAGCATATCCATAAAGTTGGATCGCGGTACATGTATCGGTAGATTCAATTGAATTACAGAAAGCGGTTGGTTAATGGAACACAAATTAACGAACGCTCAGATACATACCGGTAGATACCGCTCCAATTATCGTAAATGCCCATTAATATATTATTTTAGCTTCCAGAGCGAACTTCGTGCCCGTGGTTCGATCGCTCCGAATCTTATACTGCGAATGATAGCGAGACAAATATCCGAAGAAAACGGGCAAAGAGCAGTTAGATAGATTGCGATTTAACAGGAGTAGCAGAGCAGTTAGGAAGACAGAAATGCGATTGCGATTTGGTACTGGTAGTTACTCGCAACGCAACGTCGCAACAACAGTCGTATTGTATCATAAGCGGCGAGTCTGAGCCCGGCATTTAGATATTTTCTTTTCTAGACGCGCGCGATAGGGAAGAGTTTAGTTTGCAAAAGTGTTTGCGTTAAATGTAGCAGACTTTTAAAGGATTTTCTTTGTTTTTGGTTTTTCAAATTTATTCGGTACGTTTACGTTGTAATCAAATATGTTTAAAAAAAGGAAAAATCAGTTATTTGTGGAATTTTTTTTCGGAAATTGATGACAATTTTGCAAAGTGCAATATGTGCGGAGCAAAAATATCTTACAAAAGAAGCACTACAAATTTTAAATATCAAAATCGCAGTCGCAGGTTACAGTCGCTGCGATTGAAACATCGCAGTTCGCAATTTTGCTCGTCTCTATAAGAGACAGAGGGAGGCGTTACACGCAGTATTTCGTCATCGGGAACGATTTTAGACCGGCGCGACCTAGCCGCTAATCAGTAATTCGTCAAATGCAAAGCCCATGTCCATCAGCGTCGTTATAGACGAACGGTAAGATGTTAACTAGTATTCCCTCTACAGTGTACTGTTCGCAGGCAGTAACCACATACAAAATCGATTTCTGTACTCGATAGTACCCTTAATATATGATTTACGAAAGAAAGTTCTTTTTCGAAATACCAGAATATTCATACATGAGCTTGATTTTCATTAGTCCAGGAAAAGCACCACCTGTGACCGGTTTCGACTTTCACAAGTCTCCTCAGACAGGCTAGTGGGCATCTTTCATTTTTCCCGAACATAGCTTCAAATGCAAAGCCCATGTCAATCAGCGTCGTTATAGACGAACGGTAAGATGTTAACTAGTACTCCCTCTGCAGTGTACTGGTAGAATTTTAAAACTCTGAAGAATGTTTTGTAATACGATTTTGATATGTATCGGTTTTCCTTCGCAGGCAGTAACCACCCGAGTATAAAGACCGACGAGTAGCGACAGCTGAGGTTTCAATTTTCATTGCGACTGCGCGAAATAGAAGTGCCAGCTGTCATTTAGGAAGGGAGCGATAAATGCTGAGCTATGCTTTATTTCTAGTCAAGGAGCCGTTGTGTGTTCTTTGTGTTATTGTGCCTTTCTTTACTGTTGTTTAATAGTGTTGACCTCCAGTGTTCTTTTCTTTTGTATTTTGGACATTTATAATACTAATATAAACTTTTTCATTAATTAATATTTATCAAGTTCATTTTAATAAGCGGTAAGTAGGTATACTTGGTACAATTTACCTGTGATCTGTGTTTGTATCTACTAAAACTAAATGAGTTTATATTTAGTTGATTTCTGTTCTGTTGTTTGTTTTTTGTCTTTAAATAAGGATGTCTATCCTATTCAATTTGTTCTTTTTAAAGATTTAATATTTACTTAAGTACCAAAATAATATTATAAAAACAAACATGTTAATATATTTTCAACGTAAAAAGAGTAGGTATAGTTATCTCAGTGAGGCATGTATAAAAATAGAACAGAAAGGGTGGTTTATTGCCGATTTTATTGCTGGTGGTGTAGGTAGGTATACAAAAGGCTAAGAATTTTCTTGGCGCCTGCTTAAGTGTTAAGCTAAGCACCTTTTTAAATATTTGGGTAGGTAATAATATTTCTTATGTTAACAAGTTTTTCTAATTCGAATCTTAATTACCTCCTAACTATTTTTCATTTTATTTTTCAATATTTTTATTTGATAGAGGCCTTAATAAATACCAATCAGTATCAGACTAATGATATAATTACTTATTTATTTCCATTTTCACTATCTTTTTCTCTAATTTGGTAGTTTTTTTGCAGATATTAAAGTGTGTTGAAGTCTTGTCCAAGTCAAAAGTGCTTTCGTTCTGCCGGAAAATGCCAGGTGTCCCTTGTGCGTACCGCTCTTGTTTAATAAGGTCTGGTGATGGTAAAGCCCTTTTTAAATTTCCCTCAGAGTAAGTACTATAAATTGTACAGTTTTCATCAAAGAAAGATTTGAAAGTGTATATACCTATTTTTTGCGATTCTTTAGTACTATGGTACTAATTTACTATCTACTTTTTCTCTAGAGCTAAACTATGGGCAGAAGCTTGTAGCAGAAGTGATATTTTGGGAAAGGGAAATGCAATTGGTTTTTATAAGCTGTGTGAGCTGCATTTTGGCAAAAAAAAAAATCGGAATCGACCAGCAAAAGAAAGCGTTGCATGTTGATGCTATCCCAACATTATTTATTGTTAATGCACCACGAGCATTGGAAGTAAATTTAGAGGAGGAAGAAACACCCAGGAAAATAAGTATAGAGGAGGAAGAAGCACCTAAAGCAATTAAAATTATATCAAGTAAGTAAATAGTTACTTTATTTTGTATGGTTACTTATTGGCCTAACTTTGAGGTTTCTTTTTTTTTCTAAAAAGCAGCTTTATTATGATAACATTTTTTTCGTTGACGAGGACCTCATGTTAAAAAGGTTAACCTAATGAGATAAAAGACAAAAGATAAGTAGGTACTTATAAGTATGTATAAAAAATTAACATAAAAAATCCAATATGTGTAACATTCAACAATCAATACTACTCAAACATCAAACAAACAATTATTAAAATACATTGTTAAAAAACTTAAACAAATTATAATATGCCTTCTCTCAGCAACTTTTTGACGTCCACTCTAGATCACCTTATTAAAATCTCATTTCTTAATTTGTATATTTTTTAATACACAAGCCTACATTAGAGCCCACTTTTGTTAGGCTGTATGGTCTCATAAAGAGGCTTATTAATTTTACAGTACTGTAAGTACCGAGGGTACACAAAGAGCAAGGTAGTTTGAAAGGGTCAGTCGCCCTTTTACGCCCCATATCCCTTCTACTCTATAATTAATTTATTTTTTATTTCTTTAAGCAATGTTTAATTGTAGGTTGTATATTTACAGGTATAGTCATAAAGCCAGCTTCAGAAAATCAAACTTGTCAAACCCCCTTGGCTCCTGCCACGAGCCATGCATGTATTGACCGTTTACAAATAACTACATTATATTAAATGTTATTTCATATAAACATATTTTGTTTTTCTTTAGATACATCTATATCTACAATGGTTAGTAATGTTTCCTCGCCAAGTTATTTCCAAGGTAAGATATTTAATCAAAATATTTACTTAGCACAACAACAATTTATTTTTGGTTTAGGTCCAAGCACTTCAAAGGATGTCACAGTTGAGCCGTTGAGAATAAGTCCTCCTTTAATTTCTCCTACAGAGGGCACTCAAACACAATGAGGTCTGTCTTCCCATACACCCAGAAAAATCAAACCTAGGTCGCGGATTAAGCACTTACAAAAAAGGACAATCAAGGAGCAGCAAACATTTTCAAAAGAAGATTTTTATGTTATGTGTGATCAATACTTGGATAATCCTTTGGCAGAGGTAATTAAAACACACGTAAAAATGAAGTCGAGGAAACAAAAAGCTAGACGATATGCCACAAAAACTCTTGTTTCCGTTCGGTTCGAAGCAAGACCTGTTTAGGATTTCGCAGGCCAATAGAGATCTGCGAGCTTTTACTTTCGAATTTTCGGACATTGTAGCGCATATTTTTGCAAGCTATACTAGTTGCTGCTTCTGTTCTCCTGATCAATTTTACCAGTATATCCGGGGCGAATCCCGGATCCCACCCTGAACCGATGTCGTACGAATCGGACGACAACGTTTCCCTCATCTCGGTAGAGTCAGACTCGGGAAAACCCCAAAGTTATACCAGGATAAACCTATATCTAGGTAAGATCAAAAAACACCCGAAATGTACCAAGTGCCTCGAATTAAACTGCTCCTGACGAGCTCGAGTAGAGGATCGAATCTTGATATTAAAACGGTAATAGATACGACTAAGACCCATCTAACGCGGGACCGAAAAGCGGTCTTCAAAAGGCCTGCAACTGTGCAGCCCCGTATAGACTGTGGCACAAAAAAGATAACAGCAGATAATGTGAAACCCACAGGAGGTACCCAAACGTCCCCTAACTTTACAAAGAAGCAAAAGTTAGGGAACGAAAAGCCAGCAGAATCACAAAAAGATGAGCAGCAAAAAACTATAGAAAAAAAACGCTGCAAAAAACCGAGGCATCGCATCAGCCTAGAGACATGGAGATGCCCTTGGATGCGCCGTTCGAATCTGCGCATATCCTGCAAGATACGAACGAAAAGGACAACTTTAAGCCCCCGTTTAAGAAGCGCATTAGAATGGACAATTTAGACGTAGGAGGAGAACCACCTCAGCGAAAACCACCCCCGGTTGAAACAAGCAACCGGTTTGAAGTCTTGACAGACACAGAGGCCGAAGAAGCAGGCGATGCAAGTAGCATCGCCTCTTCGTTAGAACCTACAGCGCGTAAGGTGCGTAGGAAATCGAAATCTGCGCAAAAAACGCCTAGGAAAAACCCCAAAGAGCCCCCTAAAAAGAAGCCTGCACTACCACCGCCGATAGTGATCAAGACCATGGCGTAATTAAAGAGACGCTGCAAGACATGCATGTCACCGAGTACTCACTGAAGTACACGCGGAACTCCGTCATCATTTATTGCTCCCAGAGTAAAGACTGGGCCAATTTTAAGCGATTATTTGAACGTGAGAATGTCGAATTCCACTCTTATGCGGAAGCCTCGCAAAAAACCCACGCATTCGTTCTGCGAGGGCTTGACGGCGGCTTCACAACGGACGACATTCGAACACTACTAGCTGAAGAGCACGGCCTACGCGTCAAAGTGGCATACGAAATGAAAAACACGAGAGTTCCGCTGTACCTGGTCGTCCTAGATTCGACAATAACATTGGGAAAGCTCAATCAAGAGTGCAGGCTCCTCTCTCACGTAAGAGTATCGTGGGAGAATCGCCGTGCATCGAAAACCAGTATGCAGTGTAAGATGTGCAGGAGCACATCAAATTTCACAGTGCCAAAGTGACACCGTCAAATGCGCAAACTGTCCAGCAACCATAGGTCAATTAGCGATGTCTGCCCGATCTACCTCTTTAAGATGCAGCAGGCACAGCAAACACAACCATCCAATGCCCAAGAAGAAAGAGTACAAGCAAGCACCACCCCCCAGCCAACCCTGCGTGGCAAGCAGGGAAGAATACCAACCCCAGAGAGTCAGCGCGAGAATACGACCAACAATTCCCGCAATTACGCAGAGAGCAACCGCAAAACGCGCAAAATACGCAGGTTAGTCACAGTATCATTGGCTCAAATGTAAACAATGTAAATAATATGCCTTGATGTAATGATAGAATACGGGAACTGACTTGTGAACCACAAGTCATATCTTGTATATATTCTGTATATATATTGTATATAATTCTGTAAATAGATATATGTTGTACATAGTGTATTGTCCTTAGCATTATGAGCGCCTGCTCTAAATGAGCAGTTGAAGCAAGGTTTTTGCAAAGTTTTTCTTGCATAATCACCAGGCAGCAATATATCACACTTAATACTGTACTAACCAGCCTTCCAGCTTCGTCCAATACAGTAACTGAGCGACATTGAAGGGTCTAACCCACGTAATGAGCACACCACCGGCACTACTACTGCCCTTAGATTAAGTAGGATTAGATCAACCCCCTATGGGTGCCATAATCGGTTGGCCATGGCGTTGGACGAAAAACGCCTGGCATAAACAACTGATAACACTTGGTTATATCGTTGTTTGATTTATTCAAACAACGGTTATATATTACCGTTGTTTGAATAATACTCAAACAACGATATTACATAAGGCATGCATAGTTCTAAGATTTGTAGTTGTCAACTTATCAATATTCAAATAAATTATCAGTCAGTAATGTAAATAATAAAATATCTAACCCTCAGCAACCCCCTAAACCGCAACCATTAGATTCAAATAATCTCATGAAAAATATCAATAATCTGCAATTAGCGGTAAATAATGGTAATAGTCTGGTAAATTTTGCCGAACCAACTCGAGCCTTAAATGACTATGCAAACTTATTAGCAGCATGTCATGGAAACAAATTCGAGATATTGCAGGTCTCGATGCGTTCTTTTCGGAAGAGCTCGATACATATAATATATAATTGTTAAGATGCCTATTAACATTCTTTGTTGGAATTGTAATGGCATCCGCTCAAAACTTGCTGAATTTAAAAGTTTCATTTATGATAATCCTAACTTTCATGTAATATTTTTGTTAGAAACAAAAATAAACGCACAATTCACGTTAAAATTCTACGATCGTCATGTACTGAGATTTGATAGGCCAGATCGACTCGGAGGAGGCGTGGCCTGTCTGATTAGTAGGTCGGTCCGTTATAAGCAAGTGCTTGGCCTGCGGACCGTCACTGAACAAGTAGCTCTCGAGCTTGACGGCGGCCTGCGGTTAGTCGGCGCTTACTCTCCCCCGGGTCTCCGCCTCCAGGATGAAGATGTTCTTGCTTTACCACCTGCTGGCAGGAAGACGCTCCTGTTGGGAGATATCAACGCAACACACGCTAACTGGCGTGGTACTTCCAACAGGAGCGGACGCTTGCTTTACAGGTTAGTGGAACAAAACATTGATTTAACGTACCATCAAACTCCCAATCCTACACACGTTATGATGCTGCTTCCAATCCGTCGTTCCTGGATATAGCCATTACTCGAGGAATGATTGGCGCATCCGCGCTTATTGAGCTGAATGAGTTAAAATCGGACCACCTCCCAATCAAGATTAGTCTACACACTAGACTGCACGTAGAACAGGAACAATAGCCTCTCTTTTCGTAATCTTGATTGGAAGGAGTACCGAGCGAGACTCAGCCAGGCAACAATCATTCCGAGACAAATTGACTCTATCCCAGAACTTGAGAGCGAGTGAGCGAGGTACATGCTCTTGTCACAAATATTCAGCGCGTCAGAGACGCAATATGCCCCACTGTCAGCAAGCGTCCGTTTGTTGACACAATCCCAGACCACATCCTAGACCTAATCACCCTCCGAAATCGTATCCGGCGTAGGTGGCAACACTTTAGGGTTGCCAACGACCGGCTCCTTGTCAACGAGCTGACGGAAGCGATTAAAGTACAGATCACTACACACAGGAATGGCCAGTGGATGGCTTATGCCAATTCCATAAGCAGAGAAGATGGCTCGCTAGGCGAGTCCGCGGAGGCACTGCATAATTTCCTGAAAGTCGACATCAAGACGATGTCATTACTGACAACAGCGGGAAAGCAGAGGCCTTCGCGGATTGCCTAGAGAGCGTCTTCAGCGAGACACCAAACTCCACGCCTTTCCATGAGCATGTAGACGATATTGTGGGGCGCTTCAAATCCACAAAGTACCCAATCGCCCCTGAGGCTCTAAATAAACTCCTTATCTCACCCCGTGATATCAAGAGAGTACTTGCTAGCCACCCGGAAACAAAGCCCCCGGTCCCGACGGCATTCCGTATATTCTCTTAAAGAATATGCCGAATAAAGCCGTCATCCACTTAATGCACATCATAAATGCAATTTTACGCTTACAACACTTTCCGCTTTCCTGGAAGAAAGCGGTGATAATTCTGTTTCTTAAACAGGGCAAGGATGCGAGGCTAACATCCTCATATCGCCCGATCTCTCTCCTGGACACGCTAGGGAAAGTAACCGAAAAGCTCATAATGTCGAGAGTGAACAGTGTCGTCGAAGATCTGCGGATCTTGCCCCCGGAGCAGTTCGGCTTTCGTTGCGGACATAGCACAACTATGCTCGCAGCGAAAATCGCACAAGACTCGCTCGAAGGCTTTAATGAAAGCAAAGCGACGGCATTGTTACTTCTCGACATTGAGAAAGCATTCGATAAGGTATGGCATAATGGGCTTATCTACAAGCTTTTTGCTTCTTACGGCATGCCACTACATTTAGCATCCCTCATTGTGTCGTACCTTGCGGATCGCTCCTTTTCGGTTCATATCCACAGCGATATATCAACGCCAAGACGCATCACGTCTGGTGTCCCTCAAGGAACAATTTTATCACCGCAATTATTCAGTCATTTTATAGCAGACTTCCCGTCTCATCCCGCAACCTCTTTTGCCCTGTATGCTGATGACACTGTGATATATTCACAGTCATCGGACATACAGGTAGCAAAGAGAAAACTTGAACTTCACCTCAACCTGCTTCTTCCCTATTATAGGGATTGGGAGATCACCCTAAACGCGGCAAAGACTGAACTGGGTATTCTGACACACAAGCGCCATGTAGACATGACGCCTATCACTGTAGGCAACACGGCTGTCAGCCCTGTAGACCCAGTCAAATACCTAGGGATAGTCTTTGACCGCAAGCTCCTTTTTGCCAAGCACGTCGCGTCGCGGCGATCAAGACGAAAGACATAATAGTACGCAAAAGCTTAAATCCGCTTATTAAAGCGCGATCATATTTAAACCCTACAAACAAACTCACGATATACAAGTCAATAATAAGACTGACACTACTATACGGGGCACCAGTTTGGTGCTCAGTTGCAAAAACCAACATGAGACACATACAGACAATACAAAACAGATACCTGCGGGCTGCTTTTTCATTGACATTGTTGGACCGTGTTCGGGTAACCGAATTGCATCCATATGTCCAACACTGAGTTCATTGATTACCATATTAATAGGATTTCTAGTAAATTCTGCGAGTATGGCATCAGGAAATCAGAAGTGACCCCAGGTATCGCGAACATACGGTATAATACACTGCCAAGACCTAAACACGGACCGCTATACAGACATACGGACCTATTTTACCAAGAACTTAGACCACCAAGAACAACCAAACACACACACGCAACGTACAAGACAGAAAAATCTATACGTAAATATTTTTCACACTAAGCCGTGAATTTTTATTAAATTCAACAATATTGACCGGCTTAACGAAGAAATTAGGCTCGATCAGCAGGGAACGAGATCTGATTGGCCGAGGGGCGGAGCCTCCCACGAGTCTACTTATACTGACAACACAGACAAACCCGCACAAAGTGTGGCATGAAGGACTCATACACAAACTAGACAGACTACACAATCTTCCACCTCCACTAACTCAACTCATAGCCTCATTCCTCAAACACAGATCCTTCACTACACAAATAAACACAGCACTATCCACCACAAGGCGCATAGAGGCAGGAGTCCCCCAAGGCTCTCCTCTGTCGCCTACGCTATACTCATTATACACAACAGACATACCTAGACACCCAAACAC
>MU183876.1:116943-133234 GCA_016904865.1 Pissodes strobi | reverse complement strand
GATAGCATGAAAGCAATTTTATTTTTAAAATATCTTTAATATAAAATCAATATTATTGCATCATACATACAATTTTTCGATTTCAATAAACAAAAAATACAAATACTCTAAAGGTATTCTAATACATTTAATTTATAATTAAAATACAATGAAAACTAATAATTCTCTTAAAAGTATCTCCATTATTTTAGTACAGTTATATACACAACAGAAGTAAGTTCACTTACTGATACAAAAACACAACATGTTTAACTCGTAAGTAGTGCAACGTTGATTTCTTTTACCATTTTCACTCGGTGCAACATTTTTTCAAGAGCTTCTTTTGGTAGAGGCATTGTAGAATACCACACTGGACTGTCTGGGACACATGACCGCTCTGGTTGCAAGTAAAATACATCGTTTCGTGTTTTTACACTTTCGGGACTAAAAATAGATAAACGAAATCAATTATATATTCCGCATAGTTGATTGAATTTTAGATGGATAGGACTTCTTTGGTCCAGATCCCAGGGTGTAAATTGGTACAAGTCCAATTCAGCGAACCTGATTATTACCTACAATTAAAAAAATTAGAATAGCTAACTGCAAATCATTTATGCACTTTGCCAAGTTTTGAATTTGCCTTTGAAAAGTTAATTGATTTATCAGTTAAAGTCAAATACCAAAGCTTGACAGAGTGCACAAACTTTTTATTGTTAGCTATTCTAAAAGTTTTAATTTTAAAATTAATCAGTTTTATTTTTAGATTTCTTCCTTTTGAAATCAATGCACATGCCCTCGAAGAGTATGCTTATTTAGGTTCTTCAGCTTCGATAGGGTCTCTTAATTGAATTGGTGCACCCCCAGGTGCTATTCATCTAAAATTCAGGTGGCGCAGAAGATAATTATTTCGCATACAAAAGTCAATCCGCCACAACAATATAGAATATATTTATCTACACCTATAAATTTACTTTAACGTACGGCAAAAAGTTGATCATAATAATTGTCTTCTTAATTTAATCTGTAAAACAATATATGAATATGTCAGAAGATTATAATAAAAAAAAGGGAATCCAAATATAACGGCAACTATACGAAGTAAGTTGATAAGCACAACTTGTTGAAAACCGTATAGGTTTGCCTAACATTCATAGAGGAAAAAAACTAGTTTATAAATTAGATTTTTATTGATAATGTAAAATTTTCTTTATTGCTCAATTCAACACTATATGTGTTATATATGTATACCTCTAACAAAAGTATAAAAATAATGCTAGTATTGAAGCTATTATGTAAATCTCCGGATTTAAAAACATTAACCCCGATATCCCGGGATCGTTTTTTTTGCTCCGGGATTCGATTCCCTAGTCCTCTTGCCGTCACTGCAAATTTTAAAAACACTTCATCTGTTATTTAATGAATAGGGAAAAAATGTTCTTTCGGACAAGACTAACCCAAATCTGCAGGAGATTGTCTAAAGAATAATAATAACACAGTTGATCTAACATAGGTCAATTTTTGAGAAATATGCATTTCGATAGTGGGCCGTTGTAGCTACGTTCTCTAACGGTCGACTTAAAAACTTAATTCCGTAGACCACTTTTACTATCAAACTACATCTATATAGTACACAAATGAGTGCCTAAAGGCAACACAAAGGAGCTTTAACCTTTTCAAACACATTATTAAGTGCATAAAAAACGTAGTACATCATGTAAAAGACGCTACGAACTAATTGAAACTGTAAATTGTCGACCATGGAAGCAGATTCAGATATTGCTACTTGTTTGTCATTTTCTTTTAATATTATGTCTTTCCTAGGTTATGACTCTCATTCCACATAATTATTATTAAATGATTATTATATTTTTCTTAATCACGACTATCGTTTTCATGTGTAGAACGGAGCTCTTCGGCAGAACAAGAATTCTACTCATGGATAAGCAAACGTTCGTTAGACAGTCCTATAGATGCATAATATTACGGCTTTGGCTAGACTTATGACAAAAATATGATTAAATCTGTCATGGATTTAAGCCAGTCCATCGAAGATATGAATTTAAAGTTCGGGCATAGAAATGAGCGTTCTCTTTAGCCTATTGACCAAAAAGTGTATTTCAAGTATTTTCGCCATTTTAGTAGCAAATAACTATGCTTGATTTGTAAGAAAATCATAATAATTGCCACCTTTTTGAATAGAAAGTCATATTCCGATGTCATTATTACGAAGTCGTATCTGAAGAAGTAATGGAATGACGGCGAGTACCCTATGTTCATTGTCATTAGGTATACTTTTTCACTTTTTTTGTTTCTAGCTTCTCTAATATTATTGTCTATAAGAATCGCAACATCTGCGAAATTTTCGATTTTGTCGCGCGATAATATGTCAGGTCTATTATGCCGAGTCTCCCTATCTTTAACAACCGCCTCATCCCAGTATATTTTCAATTCATCGTTTTCTACGGTCGGTAACAGGTGTATTATGGGGTAACTTTTTCTACTAGTTTTGTATTTTTTGCAGACAGCCTGATGAGGAACCTTAGCCGCATTATTATGACGTGTTGCATGATTTTTGATTATCCGTTACACAGTTGGCAACGATTACTTGGTAAGCCCTGCCTAAGAATACATATCCTAGTTTTTGTTGTCATAATCTGATCCTGAACAGCTACAACACTCCGTTTCAATCATCAGGTGTCCATCATTGAGATACAGAGATGAGAGTAACGCATCTACATCTGCGCTATTCAGGTCAGCCGCGAATCTTCCCTGGAGCTCTTTCCGTTTCCAGGGTTCTTCTAACTCTTTATAAGAGTTATTACTTTTTGTATTACGTGGAATATTAGTGGCGAAAGATCAGTAGACGACAGTCCGTGCGGTTTTAGGTCCCGCCTCCTCAGTGCGTTTCTGCAACATACGCAATAGCAAACAAATTTTCGGCAAAGTGGCCTATGTATTTTTTTTGGGGTGTGGCATCAATTTTTAGGTTACACCGCGAATGGCGGAAGTGTAAATATTTTTGGTGAAATGCGCAATGTCATTTTTGCGGCGTGGCATCAATTTTTGGTGATGCGTGCCAAATCATTTTGGGGCAGCTGTATATATAACCATCTATAACTAAAAACGGAGTTTTATCCACAATACCGAAACAGAATTATTGCACTCGACGCGCGTGTCGCTAACCATTAGCATCATCAAGAGATTATTAAAACTGATTAATCATCTCCTGATGATGCTAAGATGGTTAGCGAAACGCGCGTCGAGTACAATAATTCTGTTTTGGCATTGTGGATAAAACTCCGTTTTAGTGCATTTTGCCGAAGGTTCCAAACCCCAACATAATTGATATAACCATCTATCGATTTTAGGTTATTTGAAGTACTTTATTTTTTGGTGAACAGGTCTATGTCATTTTGGGGCATTTGTATATTTGGTAACTTGACCCATTTATCCTAGATGGACTATATCATCATTTTAAAGGTGGAGCATTAATGAACCAATTTAACATATAGTGTTTCTCTTAGCATTTGGACTCTCTGACATCACTATTAATAGGGCAATCATAATAACCTCTACTGCAATAGAGAATTAAAAAAAAATTAAATATGGATTCCATGTAGCAATGATCTATGAATTTTAAGTCAGGTCGGGTACTTTATTTTCGGCGACCATGCTTGACCTCGAGGCTTTATGGACAATAAATTGCTTTAAAACGATATAGGTGTGTCCCTTTTGTTGTTAGCATGTGAGATTAAGAAAAAACACATTATTTCATCCCTTAAAATCAATAAAAACCAATTCTTAAATCAATAATAATATACTGCATGTGCATACAATCGAAAGGCGCAACATATTATTTCGAACTTTATCAGCTGTGATAAGAAATTATGAGCCTAAAAATATATAATTGATTCACCTCGGTCTGCAGTTAGCAAAATGAGAATAAAAAACTCCATCTTCGTGAATGTAAACAATATTAGGTAATAAAACGGCCCAGTAGCCAAGAAATATCTGGTAAAAGTTTTTGTTTTTTTTTGTGTCTAAAAATATGGATTTTATATTTAAAATTCAAGTATATTTTTTAGGTTTACTTGATTTTAAAAAAATAACTATTTGACCTTATGATTTTTGGAAGTATTTACTTACTAGCCAAATTTGTTAATAAAAATGCTTTAGAAAAACATATAAAATATTGGTTCACAAACCACAATTTCTGCATTTCTACACTGGGAAAATTAAATCTTCTGAATGAATGTTAGAATTTCTAGATAAGTAATTTAATAATACTATAATTTATGGGAAATAAATAGGTACTAAAATTATTCTAATTTCTGAATAAAAATGCCATAGAATAACATTGAGATTTTGAATTCACAAATCAATAATATGATAGGGGAAATTAGGATCTACTGAATGAATGTAAGATTTCCTTATTTTAGTATATCTGACATATATTTTTGAATAAGACAAATATCTTTGGTTTTCAGGGTTAAGAGGCTGCTTCTAATATGGTAAATACCTTGGATTAGTAATAATAATAATAATAGATGCTTTATTGTCAAAAAATTTTCCAATTTGTAGACAAAGCTAGAGTACAAAATATACAAAACACATAAAAACACAAATAGAAATATACAATAAAAAGAAAAACCTAACTATACAAAACTTTATACAATTGTGCAAATTGTACGAGGTCAAAATATTATTTAAAATGTTAAATATCAAGAGCTAGAGTACAAAACATACAAAACATATAAAAAATATAAATAGAAAATATATAATAAATAAAAAATATATAATATAAATATAATAATAAGGTTACGATATTGGTTTATGTCTGGGTTTAAATTAATCCTAGGTCTTAAGCAGTATTTTTTTATCAACTTGTTAATAATACAATAAGGAATATTATTTTTTGACTGTGAAAGTACATTATGATTATTAGGTACACAAACAATTACTGCAATTCTACAGGGTTAAATTAAATCTTCTGAATGAATGTTAGAATTTCTGCTTATTTTAGTATAACATCTGCCTTATGTTATATAACAAATGCGAATAATTTTTTTATATGTGTGTGCCACAGGCCATCAAAGGTTAAGGCCTATAATATACCTGTTAGGGTACCATGACCTGTTATATGGCTTATACCGTCAACGTTGTCCAAGTATCGAAACATGGAGACTTGGTGCACTTCACGACACTTTTAGACAACGCAGTAGTACTTCCACGGTCGTTATTGTAGAAATATAATAGGTTTGTTCTAGCAGCGATTTAAACCCAAACCAAACCAAAGCCAAGCCATCCGGAGTTTGCGCATAGCGATTTAAGTGTCGCTTATATTGCAATGCGCAAACTCCGGATGGCTTGGCTTTGGTCTGAAATCGCTGCTAGAACAAACCTAATAACTACTACTTTTTGGGCTGTCCGTCCGGGAACCGAACCCGGGTCTCCCCCGTGCTTATACGTAAGCTGCAAACGCGATAGGACCTCGCCATAGGGCGACTGTAATATAAACGTTAGCTCCGCTCGCTCCGGGGGCGCAACCAACAAAAACTAATCCAACCCATAAAAAGCAACTACATTTATAGTCGCCCTATGGCGAGGTCCTATCGCGTCTGCAATTTACGTATAAGCCACCCGCGTGATAGGCGGAGGATACTGACCACTATACATATAGTACCGTATACGGGTGATTTTAATACGAAAATCTATATGCAGAGGTCTCCTTCAAATTGCTTAACTTGTTTTTTTTTTGTTTAAATGTTGTATTTGAATCTAAGATAGAAATCGGATAGCAGCAATAAGATATTAATTATATGCAGAGTCATAGCAAACGACCATTCGTTTACAGACTGGGTATCAGTAATTATAGATATATCGCATATTCGTGTTATTCAGATAGCTTCCCATTATTAGATTATTCAAATATCTATATCCCCAAAAATATCTGCAAATACATTAGCAATCAATTTTAAGTGTTTCGACTTTGCCATACATCTCTGAACATTTAGATAAGGTTTCGGCTAATATGCATCATCATGAAATAATATTAGATATATTCGTTTTATTATGCCAACTATTGACTGACTCGGAAATGTTCGGGAAAGATCGTGAACGGAGGGAAACTTAAATACTGTTTCGGATTAAGCTTACAATTAGGTAGAATAAAAAAATTAATTCCTTATTAATATAGAAAAATATGCTATCCAGCTTTTTTAGATAAAGGTATCACTTCTGACACTTCTGAAATAATATAGTAACCTTTGGTTCTCAACATCAGGCTCATGCGTTTTAATATGCCAAAGAATTCATGTCAGAACTAGACAACTATTTTTATTGGGCTTACAGAAGGTAAATGTAATTCCAAGATCTAATAAGAGTATAACATATGGAATAATGAATTTGAATAATATAAAAAAATATGTAATTAAGCTTTTTAGATAAAGGTACAAAATCTGGAATATTTTTTTAATACGATAAATGTCTGAGTTTCAAAAAATAGGCGATTGATTTTTATTTTTGATTTAAATGAATCCTAAATGCAGAGAAAAATGTCTGACCCTGTAAAATATTTTCTCAAGCTTTTTAGATAAGAGTGTAATAGGCAATATTTTGAATGTGCCAACGTTTGCGAGTCCACAGGGCAACTCACTAATAGACTTTACATTGACGATAGGGAAAATTAACAAACACTTTGGATCCTGAGGCGTTCTCGAAGAGATCGAAGCTCTGAGTAACCATCGGACTATATGTTTCAAGATCGAACGCAGGCCAGCAACGGTGAGAGGGGCATATAGCGCCTTCAATGGCGAATAGAAAATCGCCTCCCAATCACAACCATAATTTGAAGAGGCATCCAAAAGTATGTTCATCGAGAATAATAGCACAGACCCCGAGTCCTTGGTTAAAACCATGACAAAAACAGCGGCAAATATTTTCCAAAAGCCAAAGGAATGGCAAACCTACGGACACAGAAGAAAATGTATACAACTTAGAAGGAAACTCAATCAAAATACAACTCGGAAGAAATATAAAATGATACGCAAAACAACTACAAGCAAGCGAAGCAAGAATTGAAGAAGCTCATAAATAATGGAACTAGAGAGTACCAGATAGCAGTCAAAAAGCTGAGGTAACGGCCAAGGAGAGCGTTAGTAAACAAATAAGACAAACTATTTCTCAAGAAGCCAAAATACGATAGGATATTCAAACACTACCACAACACAGGGCCAGAGAACCTGACTTTCGAAGTATAATAACAACATAATAACAATTATGTGTGCAAAAAATAACATGTAATTCTTCTTAAAGACCTACAACGATTGCCTAAAGGCAGGAAACTTTCCTAAACGAAGAAAAAACAGGCGTCTGGTGCAAATTGGAAAACCTAAAAAAAGATGCAGAAAAATAATTAACCTTCAGACCAATACGTCTGGTGGATACAAGCGGAAAACTTCTAGAACTACCGATTGGATCAGATTGGTAGAGAAAATGCACGAAAAGGGACGAATACACGAAAATTAGCAGGGCTTCATCAAAGGTAGATCAACCTTGGACGCCCAACAAGTTTCAGATAATATACGCTCTAAGGCTTAAGGCTGATTTATAGTTGCAGTAACGTATCACATAAGAAGTAACAGTAAGCCATAAGGAAAATAAACATTCAGTCAGTAATGTAACCATTTAGAGTTCCGTAAGACTTAGCAGTAAGCAGTAAGCCGTATATAGTAAGAAGTAAGAAATGGTTTATTTTCATTTCTTACGTTACGGCTTAACGAATCGGACCAGATCGTCGGCCTTCGTACGTGATCGGCATTTCTATTAATTGTAATTGGTCAGGTTTTGTATAACATTTTTCGGGATAGTTTTTTTGGTAGCAAAAAAACTGCTGCCCTAGTAAAAATAGCATCATCCATCTTACAAGTAAAATCTTTTCAAATTATAATTATGTCCCTTAAAATAAATAAGCAAAAAACATAATCTAAAATCGGTAAAAGGTTAATTTTCTTACGTCAACTATAAATGGATGCTTCACTACTGTTTAAGTTTACGGCTACGGTTACTTCTTAAGTGATACGTTACTACAACTATAAATCAGCCTTTACAAACATATAATTCTGCCTGATGATCTTGAAAGACATTGAAAACGCCTTCAACCCCGACCCTTGGGAAGTTATCATAGGGGCTTTGGAAGATGCAAAATTAAGCATATACCTAATAAATATGATCAAATCCTACCTAAACGTACAATATACCGAGTCCCCTATGATATGACATGTGGGGTCGCCCAGGGATTTATCCTAGGACCATCGCTCTGGAATGTATTGTACAACAGTGTTGAATTTAGAAATGGGGCGACATGGGCGACATAGTTATCCTCGTGCGTGGCAAAACTAACCCAACTAACCCAAACTTGAAGATAAAGCCCAATATGCGACGCAAAAAGTTATTAACACTCACAAAGAGCAAATTATAATAATTAATTAATTAATGTTTATATTTGAAACGTTTGCATTAGAATGTCGATATTACACTTCACGCATAGCCGTCCGCTCGCTTCGCTCGCCACACGGGCGCAACGAACAAAAACTAACCAAAACGAACCGAAGGTATGCCCAAAATCAAGAAAAAAAACTTTTTACAAATATAACCTCAAGAAAACAAAAAATAGGAATAAAACCGTAGAAATCAACGCGAACGAGGCCGCGGGTAAAAGCGAAAAGTATCCTACGTCCTTTACTATACTCTTGAAAATATCTGTACAAAATTTCATGATGATCGGTTAAGTAGTTTACGCGTGCAAAATAGGATTAAAACTAACCGAAAAATCAATGCGAGCGAAGTCGCGGGTAAAAGCTAGAAGTGTCCTATGTCCTTTACTATACTCTTGAAAATATGTGTACAAAATTTCATGATGATCGGTTGAGCAGTTTATGCGAGAAAGCGTAAGAAACAAACAAACACATGCGTATTTATAACACCCTATCACATAGGCCTTCACTTTCCGTCCCCACATATGGTTTCCGTCCCATTTGCCGAGATTTACCTTCATACCCACGTAAGATGTTTACACATAAAAAATTAATAGGTAGGTAGGTACTTATCCATAGGTATCTCCTTGTTTCCTTGTTAACAATACCTATAAGACAATAAACAAGAACACAAAGTATAGTAGTAAAATCAACAATAAACAGAAGTTACTGAAAGCAACACAATAGAATCCTTTAACGTTTCAAATATAGCTTTAAACAGTTCAAACACCGCGGCAAAACGCAGTAATAACATAAAGCAAATCACTGATTCATACTAATTTAGAATCATATTTGTAGTTTCGTTTCTAAAATGCGTGAAAAAGAGACGCTTCTACTGCTCGCTGCTAATTACAACTTCACAACTAACTGCTAATATTATCGATTTGTTTGGCTCTGAAATTTACCGATAGATGTCAAAGGCGGCCGAAACTTTAAATCCCCATACAAGACGATAGAACAGTGAGAAGCCTCGAGTTATCCCGATCGCCTGCTCTTCTAGTGGCCCATCAAATCACGTCGTCCTCCTCCAGGCTGGAGAGCATCGAAGCACAAAGTCTGGAGCTGATCAATGTCAGTTGTGATAAGCGGGGCTGCAATTGCATTAGCAGGCAGGAACATCAAACTGTGGGAGCGATGCCCCCGGCATTCCGAGCTGTCACGGGATGTGACCCATCAAATCCCACCATCCTCCTCCAGGCTGGAGAACTCCGAGGTACAGAGTCTGGAGCTGTTCACTGGGGAGTGACCCAACAAACCCCATTCTCACCCCTTTCCGACTAGGGATCACCGAAGAAATAAGTCTGAGGCCGCTACTTCCTGTGAAAGCGGCCCTAGGTGGTATTGCATCGTTCGGCAAAAGGCCACTTCACCAGAAGTGGGAAGTGCTAAGTGATTTTTCCGAATTACGTTCCGCTTCCGGTGGTTCCGGGTTCCACAGTAGGAATATATGGACATGACTGCGCTTCCAGGATCAAAACATTCCGGAGGTAAACTGCCCGGCCATTCGGATCTCTGGGTGGCCCTGGGGTCCATCAAGCAACGTTAAACATGTAGCAAAGATACCAAACCAATTTAGAATAGATTTCTGCAACATAAGAGGCTTAAATACAAATATTAATTCGGTGCATCATCAACATCTACAAGCAAATCGACCACACATACTAGCCCTTACAGAAGCACAAGTAGTTCTACAACGACAACAGCTACACCTACCCTGGTTACGACTTACACTCCCGATTTAGACATAAGTTCGCAATATGCCTTTTTATCCAATGCGACCTTTACGTACGAAAAATCAATATAGTCGCACCGCATCGCCACTGATTTGCGTTCGCTGCAAATCGCTCACCTAGGATGCCCCATTAATCAACTTGTAGACGATCCAACTCGGATCTCAGAGAGGGGCGAATATGCCGCCCTCCTGGATCTTCTTCTAGCCAATTGTGCAAACTGGGACGATCTAAGAGAGTTCTACCTGGATTCTCCTTGGCTCGACGTCTGCTTCGGTACTGACGACCCGTCAGTCTGTTGCGAAGTAATTTCTTCGCAATGGACTGACGGGTCGTCAAGTAATCTCCTCAGGAATGGAAGCGTACATTCCAAATTCCATTAAGCTACCGCCAAAATGAAAGCCCAGGTTTGACAGAAGATGCGAAAGAACTGTAGGTAGAAAACAGCAAGCATACAAGTACTGGCAACAAAATCAGACAGCTGAAGGTCGCAGTTTTTTTTACCGAGGCGAGAAACGAATGCAAACGTGTAATTCACGAAACTACAAACAAATACAATCAAAGGATCAGGAATAAACTTTTGCAATGCCCTAGTGGTTCCAGGAATTTCTGGTCGGTAGTAATGGCAGTAAGTAATAACTTTACAAAAACGTCTCTTCCACCTTTGACAGACTACAGCTAAGGAAAAAGCAAACATGCTCGCCGAAATATTTTCATCGCACTCTCCCTTAAACGTTTCCCAAGGCAAGGCTCCCCCCACTATATCCAACCTCAACACTACCATGGCAGAAGTAAAGTTTCATCACCGTGATATTCGTAAAATCCTTAAAGAGCTAGATAAGCAAAAGGCATCGGGACAGGACGGAATACCTGCCATCGCATCGTATTAAAGAACTGGGCCAATAAACAACGCCCATTTTTTCCAGACTTTCTTCTCTGTCTTACCGAAAAGGGATTTACCATCTTCTTCGAAAGTCCCTCGAGTGCAACCTGTTTCAAAAAAGGCAAGAAAACCACCCCCTCAAACTATCGCTCAATTGCCTTGCTTCCAATAATCTTCAAACTCATGCAACGTGTAGCTATCAGCAACTACTCAAGTACTTCGAGACCAACAGAATAATTAGCGATAACCAATACGGCTTTCGCAAAGAGAGAGCGACAGGAGATATATTGGCGCATGTCACTCATATATTGAGTAAGGCAACTGAGAACTACGGAGAATCTCGAGCGATTGCGTTAGGTGTGTCGAAGGCATTCGATAGAGTTTGGCATACGGACTGCTCAACAAACTGGCGTCCTTCGAATTGCCAGCGTCTCTCTGCAGCCGGCTTGCCAGTTTCCTTAAGAACCGATCTCACACATTTCAAGACACATTCTCCAATTCTGTTCCTCATCTATATTAATGACCTGCTGACCGAAACCAATAATTCTGTTTACAGTTTTGCAGATGACAGTATCTTTGTCTCCCAATTTAGATCAGAAAAACCTTTGCCAGAGATTGAGACTGATCACCGCAGGCAGGAGCATATTACAACAATTAATCAAAATCTGGAGAAAGTTCGAACTTGGGGCGACACCATAAATGATTCTACCTTGATTAGGCGCACTACGGTGAGGGATCTAGGTGTTGTTTTCGATGAAAAATTCTGTTTCACCAGTCATATCGACCAGATGGTGGCTAACGCTTCTAGAGCTTTGGGTTTTATACTGAGAACTTGCAAACACTTTTCAAACGTATCCACCCTTAAGCTCTTGTATTACTCCTTCGTGACATCAAAGTTGGACTACGGTTCCATTGTTTGGTTCCCTATATTCAACTGCCACGCTTATTCAGTCGAGTGAGTTCAGAGGCGCTTCCTAAAATACTTAATGTTCAGGGAAGATGGCTCTTATCCTCAGCGAGGTCTGAACCATGATCTTATCCTGTCGAGGTTTGCAGAGTTGCCTTTGGCGGTTCGTCGCGACTCTCAGTCACTATCATTTCTCCCTAAGCTTCTTTCCTCTAAAATCGACTGTCCGTTTCTGTTGGAACGCCTATCACTTAACGTACCCCGCAGTGGCGCCAGACATCAACCTACTTTTCCGCTTGAATTTGCGAGGTCAAATATCATATCCCAAAGTCCCATTTACAAAATGTGCCACAATTTTTAATCGCATTTCCGTTTTGTGCTACATAAACTTCGACAGCTTACCAACTGTTTTGAGGTACCTGCGAGAGGCGTCTGGTTAGTTACTCCCTTTAGTTTATTAGTGTTATGTATACCAATGTGTATTATATATATTTCCTTTTTTTATATTTACATATATACATCTATTAACGTTGCGATTTGCTGTTATTATTATCGTAACTTGTTATGTGCTTTTATGATTAGTTAGCATTTGTAGGATTTTACTTCTTCTTGTCATATACATACTTATTTGAATTTCCTGTAATTGGGTCTTTGGGCCTGTTGGAAATATATGGCTATTTAGTTATTTATTTATTTATAGGATCGACTATTCCTTCATCCTCGTCAATTGGACAACTGGGTGTCTCGGTTAACAGCAATATATCCTGGTCTTACACACATCGCAAAATCAGTCTCGCAGAAGCTTGATGTACTATTTCGCAACAAAAACTGTATACACCGCAACAGCTGATCCTGCTCTACAAAGCGCAAATAATACCGTGCTTAGAATATTGCTATTGTGGGTGCCGCACCTAAGCACACCCTATGCTGCTGGATTCCATTCAGAAGAGAGCTGTGCGTCTCGTCGTCAGCTGGAGTTGACCCGGGATCTGGATAGTCCGGCCGAAATCTCCCTATTTTACGGATATTTTCACGGCAGATGTTCCCAGGGTTTGGTCCGCCTCATCCTGCCCCCAGCAACGCCTGTCAGACACTCACGACAGACAGCAAGAGCGCACCCGTTCGTCGTACTACTGGAAACACCCAGTACATCGCTTTACAAGGACTCCTTTATCTGGTGTACGGCGGCACTGTGGAACTCTCCCAGGACATCTGTTTCCCCCCCAATTACAACCTACAGCTATTCAAGAGCCATGTCAATCAACATCTTCGCACACACCACTCATCGAGTGCAATACGATCTCCCTTTAGAGGGTGTGTGACTGCCCAAGCCATAAAAAAGAAACGTTGCGAGATTTTGCGCCAGAAGTATATAACATAAAAGACAAGATTAAAATATATTGATTTAATATTATGAAATTTATTTTATGTATTTTACGTTCTGATGAATTTTTAAAGGTAAGCGGCCGAAGCGGCGCCTACTCTGCCTATTCCGACGAGCAGACACTGATGGGCAATACCCCTCTTGTTTAGGGCTCTTTGGACTTTTGAACTTTGGTTTTCTCCGGTGTTTCCGTCACTGTTGGATTGCAGTCTTCGTTCCTATTTGCTTGTCTTTTCTTTCAATGCAAATTTGATGTCTCTTGAAATCTGGCTATACTCTTCTCAGCGTTTTTCTATAGAGAACGATTATACGCGAATTCTCTCTTCTAAGATTCAGTTGTGCTACCTTTGAATTGTAATTATTTTTAATGCAAGAAATTAAAATAACTAAATGGAGCGCATTATTGTCATTTAATAGAAACGTCAAAACTAAAGCTGGTATGTCACAGGTAAAATTTTCGAAGTTCATATTAAATTAATGATAATGTCAGCTTTCAAATGTGAGTATTTCGAAAACCGTTGAGTGTAGGTATCACGTATGTTAATTATATGTAATATGTTTAAAATATAACGCAGAATTGATAAACTCAATAATATATAGCATGTTCCATTTACGAAAATATAAGAAGCCACCTTGCATATGAAATAATTAAGGAAGTTTTGCAAAAAAATTTAAAAAATAGCCTACATACTATTTTTTTCCTACCACGAAAAAAGAATGGGGATTTGAGCAATATGATAAATCGCCCGATGCATTACTCACCAAAATCTAAATGCTGAGATGTATAGGGGTGATATGCACATCACAGTTCATTTTGCAAGAAATTATGGTCAGAACTTTTTATTATAAACGATAATACTCGGCCCCATAGAGTCCAAATGATAACAGATGTTTTGCAGGCCAATAATAATCGGATGGATTGGCTTGCAAAACCTCCCCACCAAAATAAAATGCCTGGTCACTTCTAAAATTGCTAGATCAAGGGACAAGCCCCCAGAAACGCATAAGCTTATCCTCAAGTCTATATTTTTGTTGTGTTTTATCTGCCATTTTCACTTAGTTTGTAGTTTAAATGTAATGTATTCTATGACAACTGAAGCAAAAAATATTAAATATGCCTTCTTACTGTTTTAAAATGTGCCATTAAACTTTAATTACTTTCTAAGGTTAAACTTCAGCTGAATATTCGTCTTGGGATAGCATTTTTGAAGAACGTTTGAAAATTAAAACTGTTACCTAAATGTTTACTGTTCTAATAAGCAAACACAAACATAGAATAAATAAAAAAATTATTGCAAAGTTACAGGAGAAAAATGTGTAAAGACCCCGTAGCAAGCCTAAACTTGTAGGGCAGGGGCAGGTTTTTGTGGTTCAAAAATAGAATGGTTTAGTTGGAATCCATAAATATTTATAAAGATTTCATTTTCTGCATCTTCTAATGTGTCTATTCCAAACCAACCCATTATAGTGAATGTGCACTGAGCGTAATGACAAGAAAGCTGACCAGCGAGACGCGCGTCGAGTGCAGTAATTTTGTTTCGGTATTGTAGATAAAACTGTGTTGTACCAATCTAAACAAGTTGCCTCTACACCCCAATACGATCCAATTCAATTCATATATGAATATTTCAGGAAATCTCTGAGAATCGAGATGTGTTCATCTCGAAATTGGAATAATATTCTAATCATATACTTTTTTTATGATTTTGTTGATAAATAATATTGTTTTTAACCCATAGTAAAAAATGGCGCTCCGTCTATTGTTTTATTGTCTTTTACTTGCATTAATGATTGGTTTCAATTCGATATTTTAACCGATTGTTTTTTTTTCAATTATTATGAAACTGCTTGTTACTTATGTTAGCGTTTGCTAGTTTTTTATTTTCTTTATTTATTGGGGAATTGATGTTTGTTTATTTTACCCAGTAAAAACTGGGTAAAACTATATCAGTGGAAAATCAATTTTTAGACAATAAAACATAGTTTGACTTTGAATACTTTTTGATGTAAGTAAAACCTTTAAGAAGTCTGAAAATGCGACTTAATTTACGCACTGATTATTCACAAGCAGGGTACTTCTATCAACTGAAAGAATGGGAAAGAAAATTTGGGGTAGTACTTTATGTTTTATTACCTGACGTTTTATTTGATCATCTTATAGAAGCACTCCCAAAAGCAAGACCAAAGCCGATCATCGACTGTTCATACTAACAGAGGGGATGCAAATTGCAATTGAGTTTACTTAATAAAGATGCATTTGTTTTTTGAAATAATGGAACACGGGGTATTACAGCATTATTCAACTAACAAAAATTTTACAGATGATTTTCTTACCAAAAATATGAAAAACTAGATACAAGACGATAAAATTTAAATTTTATTTTTGTCAATAATTTTCGACGTTTTTGAAGATAATTCTTTAACATGGAGGCATACAACACTTTCTGGGGTATGCAAGAAATACCTTTATTACCATACGAAACGATCTATGTTTTATATATTAAAAACATGTAAAATGAAAAACCCAAAACAAAATTAAAATTTTATCACCTTTTACAAATCAAAGTTGACTTTGAAATTTCATCAAAACTGTATACAAGAATAGACTGCAGTTCACGTAACCAGGGTTTTATTTATCATTGAAATAATACTAAATACTAAAACAGAGTTTTATCCACAATACCGAAACAGAATTTTTGCACTCGACGCGCGTTTCGCTAACCATGTTAGCATCATCAGGAGATGATTAAAACTAAAATTAAAATCTAACTAACTCTCTTTTATACTATTGTTTGCTTAATTAAGCGGAACTAAGAAGAACCACTCCTGGAATCCCACTAGTCACGCTTGATCAACCAATACGGAATAGGC
>MU183876.1:85367-105782 GCA_016904865.1 Pissodes strobi | reverse complement strand
TGTATTAAAAAAGTACAAGTTCCATCCCTATAAGATTCGGTTAGTGCAAGAACTAAATGAAGACGACTTTGATCGTCGTTTGCAATTTTGCGAAATTATGAGTGAACGAGCAATTAATAATGGTAATTTCCTATTTAATGTGTGTTTTTTTGGACGAGCGTACTTTCTTTTTGAACGGTTTAGTCAATCGGCATAATTGTCGTTACTGGGCTGATACCAATCCAAGGGTTTTTCACGAGGTACATACACAACACCCTCAAAAGTTGAATGTATGGACTGGCATTTTTGGAGATTCCCTTGTGGGTCCTTTTTCCTTCCTGGAAATTTAACAGCTGATATGTACCTGGATTTGCTCGAAAATACCATCGACCCAGCTCTAACGAATATTATAGATAATTACCCTGCATACATTGAAGAGAAATTAATACTTCAACAAGACGGAGCTCCTCCTCATTATTCGCAAAATGTGAGAAATTATTTAAACAATATGTTTCCAGGTCGCTGGGTAGGAGAGGGGGTGCAATTGAGTGGCCTCCTCGGTCACCGGACTTAAGTCCTTTTGATTTTTTTTATGGGGACATATAAAAACAAAGTTTATACTACTCCATCTGCCACATTGGAAGACCTGCGAGGACCAATCATTAACGTATGTCGCGAAGTAACAACGCAAATGCTCCAGAACGTACGGCAACGGTTCGAAGATAACCTGTATTACTGTATGGAGGTTGGTGGCCAACATTTCCAGCATTTACTTGATTAACACCGTAGGTTTTTATGTACAATTAAATAGGTTTTTGAATAAACGTATTGTTGACATTTCAAGTAGTGCTTCGGTCTCACCGAGACGAAACTATTGGGGTCTCGATCTCGGTCTCGCAAAGTCTCGGGTCTTCGAGTCTCGTCTCGGTCTCGCCGAGACTAGACATTTGGTGGTCTCGGTCTCGTGCACTAAAAAAAATATTTTTTTTTTTTGAAAACCTTCCCAAGAATCGGTATTGTAAATTCGACCTATTTTGGGATATTACCACGTTAATGAACAATAATTAGGTTTTTTGGGTTTTTTCAGATAAATAATTTTAATAACCTCACAAGTGTCGATTTTTTTAAGCAAAATTAATTTAAACAACAGTCACAAAAAATCTTTATAGCGGTAACAAAATTGGTAGGGAGGTTGACAAGTACAAAAGATATCAGAGGGTAGAGTAGCCACTGTAGTCAGAATAGACTACTCTACATAATATTTTATAGTTTCCAAAGTAAACCTAAGAACCTTTTCATGAGGCGCATTCCTTAGCAAAAAATATAAATGATTGTAAATAGACCTGGCAGAGCGCAGAAAGATTATTGGCTGTTTCGAAGAATTAAGTTTACTTAAAAACATACCTACCTATGTAAGTAAACTACTTTTTTTTAAGAAAAAATAAACTAAAACATAAAAAAAAATGCATTGTAACGCTTCTCTGACGAGTCTATAGTTTTTAGGTAAATCCCCGGCTGGTGGGTGAATTTGAAATTATTATAAACTATATAAGACTTGTTTTGAAAATATTTTTCTTCTGTTAATCATAAATATAGGTAGGCAATTAGTAAATTGTACTTTAGATGAGTACATACTTTCCGAGATTTCTTTGATTTTCGTGTACTTAAATATTTTCTAATTTTTGTACGTTACCTATAATTAAAAAAAATGTTTTTTCGTACTATCCTACTTATAATTTTTTTTTATTTCAATACTAGACTATCGAGACTGACGTGACGAGACTCTCGGTCTCGAACCTTGAAGTCTCGGTCTCGGTCTCGAGTTATAATTCCTAGTCTCGTCTCGGTATCGGTCTAGAATTTCGAAAGGAGACAAGACTAGACTGAGACTAGTATCGTCGAAACCGAAGCACTACCCACAGTGATATATTTTATGTTAAAAACACGTTTATACTTTAATATATTATAGCTTTCTATCATTTATGTCTCCAACTCCTAATAGAATAAAAAGTTAAAAAATAAAATGACAAAAATCTTAATTTTAAAATTCTTGACAAAGCGAAATGTTCAAAATTCGCTAGGGGGAAATTCTGAGGTAGTTAAGGTACCGTATGATGGGAGAATTCATAAATTGCTTCTTCATCTCGAACTAATGGAGCAAACTGATCGAAAATTGATGTGAGTCCCACGAAATTACGATTTTTAAGAAGCTATAAGTATTGGAGTGTCCTAACTTGCAATAAAAGAAATCGTTGACATTTGCTCTAAAAGGCTAATTTGTCTTTATTAAACTGGTACTGACTTTTTTCCAGACATACCGTGACCTGAAGGATATTCCCTCGTAGATACCTGTATTCCTCAAATTTCGAAATAATATTATTTCATGCTTCTAGATTCTTATACATATATTTTTTTATTTTTGTACGTTACCTACCTATAATTTAAACCTATTTTGAAAATGTTTTTTTTTTGTTTTATTCATAAATATAGGTAGGCAACTAGTAAATTGTACTTTAGATACGTACGGGGTGGCCCGTTTAAGGGGGGCCTATACCTTATCTCGAAAACTACGGGGGTTGGAAAAAAAATTAAATACAAAAGTTGTTCCTAGTAAAATGATCTTTATTTTTTTTGTATTGTTTTAATCGTCACTTTTTTATATACAGGATGGTCAAAGAAAGTTACACTTTTTTAAATGAAACACCCTATATTTTATTACATTTTTGGATTCTACTTAAAATTCTAAGCATATTTGATGTATGATGTTATACCTCTAGAGTTAGTAGATATAAACAGTTGAAAATCGGTACTTTGACTACTTTTCACCTTGGTAGCAAGAAGACCATTAGAGATGGAGTAAAATTAATTTCACATTCCTATCTTAACTTTTCAAGAGCTATTTAACGGTACTAATTGGCAGGTGGTACCATGGGTACCAAATCTGGTACCTCTGTAGGTACCAGCAGTTAGCACCATCAGATAGCTCTTGGAAAAGTAAGACAGCAATGTGGAATTCATTTTACTCCATATTTAATGGTATTCCTGCTACCAAGGTGAAAAGTAGCCAAAGTGCCGATTTTCAATTGTTTATAGCTGTGAAACTACTAGCTCTAGAGGTATATCATACAACAAATATGCTTAGAATTTTAAGTAGAATCCAAAAATGTAATAAAATATTTCATTTAAAAAAGTGTAACTTTCTTTGACCATCTTGTATGTAAAAAAGTGACGATTAAAACAATATAAAAAAAAATAAAGATAATTTAGGAATAACTTTTGTATTTAATTTTTTTTCAACCCCCGTAGTTTTCAAGATAAGGTATAGGCCCCTCTTAAACGGGCCACCCTGTACATACTTTCCGAGATTTCTTTGATTTTCTTGTACTTAAATATTTTTTTAACTTTTTGTACGTTACCTGTAATTAAAAAAAAAACATTATTTTCGTACTATCCTACTAACTTATAAATTACTTTTATTTCAATACTCGAGACACGAAACTATCGAGACTGACGTGACGAGACTCTCGGTCTCGAACCTTGAAGTCTCGGTCTCGGTCTCGAATTATAATTCCTAGTCTCGTCTCGGTATCGGTCTCGAATTCGAGACGAGACGAGACCGAGACTAGTCTCGTCGAGACCGAAGCACTAATTTCAAGTTCCATATTTCCTAGACGAGCGGACCGATTTTCAAAAGCAAAGCAGCAATGTCTAGTTCTAGAGAATCAAAAGCCCTTTTTAATGAGGTGTCACTTGACCCCCATTGCAAGATAGAGCATATCAGTTTATGTAAAGGACCAAATTTTCAGAATGATCCGTTGAGTGGTTCGCCAGAAACGTCTAAGGTATCGTCAACCGTGAGCCACCCTGCATATATATGAAGACTTTTTATGTCCTCTATTGTAGTAGATGTCATTTGGTAAAGTTCTTTAATAAGAAAAAAATTTTGTTTTGTAGGTCCGGGGACCTCCCCTACCGGTACAATTATTTTCATAATCCTGTCTAAATATTGCCTCACCTGCCTGCTAAAATGTGCCGGAGCGCCGTCTAGCTCTAACTAGATCCGCCTCACTATAAAGGCAATTTGTCAATCCACTCCCGAAAATTGTTTGTAGAAAATTGCCAAATGTCGCCATTAACTATATCTTCAAAAAAAATGGCCCAATGATGCGTTTACACAACCCCACACATTAAGAGACCAACTATGCTGGTGATCTAAAGAGATAATAAATCTTGGGGTTTCAGAGCTATAATAGTGGAGGTTATGTTGGTTGACATGCCCATTTTTGTGGAAAGTTCCTTGGTTCGTGAATAAAATATAGCTAAAAAAGTCAGGTTCTTCTCTATTTTTTTTTCTACTGCCCAGGTACAAAATTCAAGTCTTCGATTGAAATCATTCTGATCTAGTTCTTGAATCAGCTGGATATGGTACGAGTGAAATTTACGTTTCCTAGTTATTCTATTTGCATTGGATTTAGCAACATTTATCTCGTTTTCTAACTGTCTTGATGAAATATATGGATTTTCCATAACAGCTTGAGGAACTAGATATTCCTTTTCTTCATTCATAGCTCCTTTTCGCCTTTCCAAGTATTGTTCTTAATCGATACACCAGTTTTCAAATTGCTCTTTCAGTCGCACAAACGCTGACGGATGACGAATATGGATTGCAACCAAAAATATGTTGGGCATATTAGAAGATCTATACAAACGAGAAAGAACACATAGTTCATTTAAAGTATGGTAGAATAGAAAAATCAAGTGCTGCCGAGCACGCTTTTGAAAATAATCATAGAATAACAATTTAAAATTAATTCATAATATATCTGAGAGGAGATTATTAGACGTATAGGAAAGTAAGGAAATTATTAAATGTAAGAATAGTTTAAATATAAATAGAAGACCTATTCCGTATAGTTCATTGTATTGATTGATCGAGCGTGACTAGCAGGATTCCAGGATTGTTTTTTTTTTGGGTTTCGCTTGTTAAGTAAACAGTTACTATAAAATAGAGTTGGGTCGAATTTAAGATTAGCATTATTCATCTCCTGATGATGCTAACATGGTTAGCGAAACGCGCGTTGAGTGCAAAAATTCTGTTTCAGTGTTATGGCTAAAAATCTGTTTTAGTCATTTTGCCAAAGGTTCCAAACTCCAACATGGTTGAATTTAATAGATTTTGTTGTATTTATTTAATTAATTTACATCCTAATAGAAATACATAAATTACTTTCCATAAAAACTAAGCTATAAACAAACTAAAATACTAGAAGGAAAAATTAGAATTAAAAAAAATTATTACTAGCATACACAAAAAATTATAGATGCTCAAATAAATTGCCAGCAAGTTTTCCGAACTTAACACCAGCCGTTTTTCTCTTATGGGGAACTTTAACATATAAAGTTTATAAAACTCTTGTAAACAATTTAAATGAGTTGCTAGGGTCTAATCCATAACAAGGAAGAGTAATTCAAAGGTCAATCAAAAAGGCATTTCGTGGATGTTAGTAATACATTCTTTAGTTCTACATTTATTCCTTTTAGTATTGAAGTTTGTTAATATTTTAATAAATTGTAGTTAACATGATCGTATTAAGAAATCCATAAAATCATGACATTAAGTGACAAAACATTGATGCAAAATTTTAACTTGTTTCGGTTTTGAGATTGAAAATTCCTCAAAATGACGTAAAAAGAGACCAGGTTCGTATTTAAAAGAAAATTAACATGACGTCGGTCCAGAAAATACGAAACGTCGGATTTAAAAACAAATTAGGGTAATTTAAAAAGTTCAAAAAAGTATCCTAAGAACGTGTATTTCTGAAAAATTTTAAAAAATAAAGCTACAAATATATAAAATCTGAATTCGAGAAATTCGTTTTTTTTCGAATGTCTTAGGAAGTATTAGAAATCTCTTAATTTTAAAAACGACGTGGTGTTTTCCGTATTAATAATCGTTTGATATCTAACATCAGACGTGGAATGTACCGCGTGTGCAAAAAACAAAGTGACATTAGATTTTTTTCGAGAAGCACTTTTGCGATCCTGTGACTCCTTTGTGACTCATAGTGAACGGGTTTGAACAATAATAATGGCTGAAAAAGAGGGACTTAATTCGCAGGTTGATAAGCCTAGTGTGATGGCGAGTGCTAGTTATTCGGTGCAAGTACCCAGTGAAAGCACTGCACTAGGGTCTGCACTTATATCTAAAATTGCTATTTTAAAATCAACGTCCCGCAGTCCACCAGAATCATCGAATGTTGAACCGCCGCTTGTAAGTAATGCAACTTCCCTGCCAGTGATCGATTGCACCGAGGTAAGAGAGCCTTTAAATTTCAATGTAACTAGCTTTGATTCCACTAATACCACGTATTCAGCACATGAGTGGCTAGATAAAGCAAATAGAATAGAACTAAGTACAAAGCGGATGATTGTTTGGCTATAATAAAGGCGGGGCATGCATTTCGTGGTGATGGTCGTCGATTTTACGATGGGTGGGCCCCTTATCTCGCACGTGGGCCTCTTTTCAAGATGATTTTTTAACTGCATTTCCTGAGCATGAATCCTGGGCAAGTAAATTTAAGAGGGCTTATGAAGTGAACTGCACGCAGTTTGAGACTTTTAGTGAATATGCTAGAACTAAAGTAAGAGACTGCCGAGACTGGTATCGTTTTCATGCGGACTTACTTTGGAAAAAAATCTTCTCTCGCTATCATAGGTGAGGGAATTAATTAAAATTTTATTTTTGAAAGTGTACGCGTTCAAAATCCTTCAAATTTATATGAGTTGATATTAATTTTAAGAAAACATGAATCATCAAAACGAAAAATTTCGGTACATCGAAAATTTGGCAACAGCTTAGAATCTTTCAAACGGCGCCGAGATTCTGCATTCTCTGGGTAAATGTTATTATTGCCGAAAAACGGATCATAAGAAGGAAGATTGTTGATCTTTACCACCCGGGAGTAAAATAAATAATAACAAAACTCTTAAAGCAGCGCCACCTGAATGTACATTTTGTAAACGAAATGGCCATAATGAAAATAACTGTTGGAAGAAAAATGGAAAACCTAAATAAAGTATTATGTGGATGCGCTATTAAGCCAAAAGCTATCATTTCATCGGATAAAAAAATCAGCCTTTTTCGTATTTAGTGGATAGTGGGGCTGATTTGTCGCTTATACACGAACATCTGATGCGTAGAGTAAATGGTAAAATGGTACCTTATCAAGTAGCGCTTTCTGGACTTAGTAATAAGGCTGTTTCCATCTTAGGAAATTCAAGAAGCTACGTTGGAGAAAGAATTTCTGTTTGTTCCTGATTCAAAAATTCCGGGATTTGCAGCTATTATTGGATGAGACGTTATTAGACGCCCAGGCTTGGAAATTATTCGTCGGAATCATGGTAATGACCTTCAACTTGCTACAAAAACTGAAGTTAAAGCTATTTATACAATGGTATGCATGCTCGTCAACATCAGCAATTACTAAAGTGTCAGGATTCTAGGGCAGTTAGTACAGACAGGTTGCAAATAAAATTAACATACGACATCCCAGTAGTGTTTCGACCTCGTTGCTTAACTTATGCTGAAAGGTTTCAAGTGAAAAAAATTATTGAAGATTTACTAAAATAATGAATTATACGAGAAAGCACTTCACCATACGCAAGTCCAATTGTACTGGTTCAGAAGAAGGGCCATTAACCAAAAGGCAGTTAAAGACAGATTTCCATTTCCTAATCTACAAGACCAACTAGAAGCGCTGGGAAAGGCTAGATATCAAATCGAAGTCGAGGAAACATCAAGAAAATACACTGCTTTTGTGACACCTGACGGCTTGCCAACGCACCTGCGGGCTTTCAGCGAGCATTACTAAAGCCTTACATAACCTCAAGTATATTATAGCACAGGTTTATTTAGATGAAGTAATGATTGCATCCCAAACTGTCCAAGAAGGTCTTAATAATAATAATACGTCAAGTTTTGAAAGCTCTTACCAATTCTGGTTTCTCTCTTAATTAGAAAAAATTAGTTTTTGCGACAGAAACAGAATATTTAGGAACAATATGAGGAAATGGCGTTGTTACATCTGGCACACGTAAGATTAACGCCCTACTAAAACTCTTCCGCCTACAGATCTTAAAGGAGTCAGACAGTTCATGGGCCTAGCTGGATATTTCCGAAGGTTCATTCGAAATTTTTCTATACTAACTGCACCAATTAGCCAGCTTCTACGAAAAAATATTCCTTTTGAGTGGACGGATGAACAGGAGAAAATACGACAAGAAATAATAACAAAACTTAAGAATCAGCATATATTAAGAATATTTAATCTCGATGTGCTCACTGAACTTCATACAGATGCGAGCTCCGTAGGTATCGCAGCGGCTTTAATGCAAACATGTGAGGGAACCAGTTGCATCCTTTAGCAGAAAAACAACAGAAACTGAATCGAAGTATCATTCTTATGATTTGGAAACTGGCAGTTGTAGAAGGTGTCGAACATCTCAGAGTATACCTTGTATAGTCTCAATTTTACTGTCATTACTGAGTGCAACTCGGTTAGAGCTACTGCTCTAAAATAAGATCTTCATCCTAGAGTCGCGAGATGGTGGTCAGATTACAAGATTTTACCTTCAACATCAAATATAGTCAAGGTTGTAAGATGGGACATATAGACTATCTGAATAGATCCCCGGTAATCTTACCCATAAAAAAGACGAACACCCTCCAACCAATCCAAAACATTAAAGGACTTTTAGAAGACAGTTTTTGTCAGCAACTTCACGAGAAATTACAAGATGGGATTCATATTAAGGATGGTCTAGTTTACTACGCCATAAAGAAGCCAACAAAAACTGATGACGGCTTGCGATATTTTGCTCCTGTATCTGCAAGACTGCTAATATTAAAGACCCACCATGATGATGCCGCTCATGTCGGCTGGGACAAGCACGCTGGAACCAAGAGCTGTATTGGCCGCGCATGGGGTAAACTTTTTTTTTTTAATAAAATCTTTATTTCAAACTAAAATACATTTCTCATATTTATAGATAAAATAATATGGTCTAATAAATATTATTATTTATCTAACCCTAAATAAGCTTAAAATATAATGCTCACTTTTATATATTTACAAAATACACAACCAAAATATGTATATGTTAACAATTTTTTTCAAAAACAAAACAAATATCTATATTTATTTCCCATTATATTTGCAATTTTTAGTCTACTCCTTCGTAATACATTAAGAAATTCTTCCAAACCTTTTTGCCTGTGTCCTAAGCAAAAATATATATGTCGAAAAATAAACCAGGTAAGCGCATCATTTTTTATTTTTCTATTTTATCTTAAATCTATTACCTGATGTATTGTTATTATATTCTGCGTATCTATATTAAACTTTGCTTTTAATTTAATTGTTAACCAATCCCATATACTTTTATTTATACTGCATTCTTTAATTCTATGCATTAAAGTATCAATTTGTGTTTTACAAATTTTGCACATTTCATTATTACCTATATTATGCTTTTTCAACTTTTCCCCTGTGGCATAAACATTATTTACTGCTTTATAAACTGCTGATTTCCATTTTGTTGTAATTATTTTAATTTTAAATTTTTCCCAAATATTTTTATAGCTATTTGTAATATTTTTAATTTCAATATAAGGTTTAATGTAAGTAGGTGTTATCATATTTAAATAAATTGTTTTAGTTGTTACCGACGCTTCAGATTTAATATTAAATGAATCTATTGTATTATATATTTCGCTAAATATTTTTGTGATTGTTATTTTTTCCATGTTTTCAAAAAATGTATTGTTTAACATCGATTTATATCTGATTTTTTGATATTTTTGTTTCCATGACTTAGAATGATTTTTAATAAAAAGTGCCTGGGCTTTTATATTGACATTTATTAAACCCAACCCTCCTTTTTCTATAGGCATATACAGTTGATCTCTCGCGACCCTATACAATTGACCAGCCCACTGTCCTATCTTTTTAACTATATTTTGACTCCATACTGTTGGTAAAGGTAACTCTTGAGCTGTATACCAGACCTTAGAGAGTAAGTACATATTTGTATAAACTTTAAAAAAGTACATTAAAAATTATTAAACCTGCTCCTTGAACAAGTCATACCGAAAAAACGTGGACCGTCTCAGATGGGTGAAAAAGCAACTGGCCTGAATGAGGTCTGGCACATCAACCATGCTGGTCCATTGGTGGAGTCTAATAGATGTACAGGTTGGCCCGTTTAAGAGGGACCTATATGCCTATCATGCATGAAGTAAAACCAGAAAAATCTGAAATTTTCTCCAGGAAAAGCATAGGAAGTTCTTATTCACAACCATATGACGACTTGATCAAAGATATGAAGCGGAGATTATGGATTTAAAGGGTGATTGATACGCCGATCAATACGACCAGCAAAAATTGGAAAATGAGAATTTCCAAAGGAAAGTTCTGGAGATAAAAGGAACTCAGAAACTTAATGGGGAAATCGACCACTTAAAAGGAAATACATCTCGGCAGGATAAGTGAATATGCATTCAAATATTGTCATTGTTTGTGTCAATTACCCCGTTGGTGAAGAAATAGTTGTTCTTAATTTTATTATTCTGAAGGCTGAGAAGCTGCTTAAGTGTGTAAGTCCAAATCTGAGCAGAAGTGAAGTTATTATTAAACTTATTAATTCACGAACGGAGAATTGACCTACCATTGTGGAATTAAAAAGTAAAGAGACGAGGAAATTTGTGGAAGAAAGAAAAAACAAGGAAAAAGTCACTTAGGCTGATTGTGGTTTGCCAGGAAAAGAAACACCGTTGTATTTTAATAATGTCTTGCATTGAAGGAGAGGAATCTTTGCAATAGAGCAAGAGTTCTTAGAAAAAATGGATGTAATGTTAGAGACAGTAATATCTTGGTTAGCCATACAGACTCTAGTGCGGCCATGAAAATTAAATCAGAGAGTGACCATGACAGACTTACGAGTTTAAGTGAAATGTGATTTTATATCAGGAATAATGTAAGCTCATTACAGGTTGGCCATTCTAGGTTGGCCTCTGACGCCGAAGAAAGAATGAAATAGTACTGAGCAACAGAGACAGAGGAGGGAAAGTTCCTTGAATGTAACCATTATTCATAATGAATTTCGGCTAAGTGATTAAGATTCTCAGTTTGGATTTAGGGTTGGTCTATGCACCGAGGATTCCATGGTACAAAATGGATTTAAGGTTAGAGACAGTTATATCTTGGTTACCCAATCCGACTCTAGTGAGGTCATGAAAATTAAATCAGAGAGTGACCTTGACAGACTTACGAGTTAAAGTGAAATGTGATTTTATATCAGGATTAATGTAAGCTCATTACAGGTTGGCTATTCTAGCTTGGCCTCTGGCGCCGAAGAAAGAATGAAAGAGTACTGAGCAACAGAGACAGAGAACGGAAACCTCTGGCGCCGAAGAAAGAATGAAATATTATTGAGCAACAGAGACAGAAAACGGAAATTTCCTTGAATGTAATAATTATTCATAATGAATTTTGGTTAAGTGATTAAGATTCTGTTTGGTTTTAGGGTTGGTCTATGCACCGAGGATGCCATGGTACATATTACTGATTTTATTAAAAATAGCTTTAGGCATATTAATGAAACTATAGGATTTTTTTATTGATTTGGCTCCTGGCTTTGATATTGTGGATCATCGAACTTTACTTCATAAACTTGAAAATATTGGAATCAAAGTCGTACTTACAAAATAGAATTCAATGAGTCAGATTCAATGATGATTTGGACGAGGAGAGAACTGAATAGCGGTGTTCCGAATTGGGCACAATTTTTTCTCACTTTGTGTTAATAATTTATTCTCTGTTTTGCCCACCGAATGTAGTGAATGTGTGTTACGCTGATGACACGGTGATTTTGGTTAGAAGCGAGTCTTGGCTTGAAGTCCTTCAAAGAGCATTCCTTTGGTAAAGGCTTGGGTGGCTCAAAACTTGTTGGCAATGAATGTGGCTAAAACTTCTTCCAATGCATTTTCTACGAACAATAAAGATATTAACCACTTCGCAGATTTAAAAGTGCATATATGTAATGGGCACTCCTATTTGCACAGGTAGACCTAGTATGGTATGCGCAAAATACCTTAATTTACAAGTTCTACTAGTTGACAGTTTTTGTTAATTAAGGTTTTAAAAATCACATACCAAACATTGTTAAAGTCAGTGTTGGTGGTACGAGACGGGAGTAGAGAGTTATGCAGCTTTAAGCATTCTGCGTCCAATGATTATTCCATAAAAATATAGAATGAAAACATTTATAAAAAAAATAAACTCTTTGAAAACGTTGTTTAGGAAGGGAGGTTTACTGACTGTCAGGTCATGAGAGGTATATTAAAATTAATGAAGACAAATTATAAATACAGAAATTTGATTGTGCATTGTGTCGTTACTCAGCCTGATAAGCATGAGTCCACAGCCTGTATTCACTGCTGGAATCAGACATGTCATATCTGGGTCCTAAATCGTAAAATATATTGCCATTGCAATTGAGGATTATCGCGAATGGGCTGACATTCTTTCAATGAACCACAGAGTGTATAAAGGGACATTTTATCCGCATGACTTATGCAACCTTTGAATTGTTAAATCCTTTATTTAGTTACATTTCTGGTTATTTTAGCCTCTTTGCTTTTTTATCTTAATTTCCCGGGTCGAGCCAAGGCCTGAAAAAGGTAGTCAGTCATTACGTGCACTAGACGCGTTTGTTTGGGTTAGTTTTATAGCTTTTTCTGTGTTCTGGTTGACTTCCTTGCCAGTCATTCCGGTGTTTTGTATTTTAGTACCACTAAAATTTTTTTTTCGAGCTCCTTGGCTTTTGTCTCCCACAATATCTTTAAGTTTATTTATTTCCTTGGTGAATATTTGATTTTGTTTTTGAAGAGTTATTATTTCCTAAGGACCTTAAGTATGGCATCAAGTTTTAAGACTGCAATGCAAAATGCAATGTACGAAGTTTTAGCAACATTCATTGTCAACAAGTTCTGATTCATCCAAGCCTTTACCAAAGAAACACAACGGTCTTTGAAGGACTTCAGGCCAAAATTCGCCTCTAACCAAAATCACCGTGTCATCAGCGTAACACATTCGGTAGGCAAAACAAAGAATAAATGATTAACATAAAGTGAGAAAAAATGGTGCCCAATACCATACCCACACCCTGCGGAACACCCCTATCCAGTTCACTCTTCACCCAAAACACCATTAATTCTGACTCATTGAATTCTATTTTGTAAGTACGACTTTGATTCCAATGTTTTCAAGTGTGTTAAGTAGAGTTCGCTGATCCACAGTATTAAAGGCACGAGCCAAATCAATAAAAAATCCTAGTTTCATTATTATGACTAAACATATTTATAATAATAACAGTAACATGTACCATGGAATCGTAGGTGCGTTGACCAGCCCTAAAACCAAACCGAGTCTTAATCCCTCCGTGCAGTCCAGATGGAACAACTGTTTCAATTTTTTTGCAGATTGAATGTAATAATACTGATTTGTGACATTTTTCTTGCACTGCAGCGCCAGAAAAAAATAGTCGGTGGAATTTCAGCACTCTCGGGATTTATGCACTCGGAAATAAGCGATATTTATCAAAAAAACACATCTTAGACAAGTGCTTTAACCACATGTTCCAGACTCACCTGTTGTCAACCAATTTTCTACATAAGCAAAAAAGAAATTCCTATGTAACAGAAAAGAGAAGGGTCAAATTATTTCATGTGACAAGGATAGATGAAAAACCCAATAATCTTTATTTTAATGAGGATATGACTAAGGAGAGTAGTGGGTTTAAGTATGTTTGGTCGCAAGATGATAAGATTTGGATAAGACAATAAGATGACAGTGAGATAATTAGAATTAGCCAATTTGATGTAGACAATTTCGTCAAGATTTAGGCTTATGACTTTATTCTGGTTTCTGTTTTGCTGATTACCTAATATTCATTGAGCTTATTTCAAGTTTATCTCTGTCATTTTAACAATGGCTGCTGATGACATACTTGATGACTACCAGAATATGTTGACAACATTGGCACCCAATTTTTTATAAAAACTATAAATCGGCTAATGCACTTTTTGTGGCCTTAATTGTCATTATGATGAACTAGTTTTTATTACTTAATGTTAATAATAACATATTCTGATATTTCAGAATATGAAGAAGAAACAAAAAAAAGTATAATTTTAAATTGTAATGTGCTCAATGTTTTAATTATAAACCAGTGAAAGCGAACTGCTTCTTGCTAAAGGCGACTAAAAATAAATAGAAATAAAAGTTATAGTTGTATTATTTGTACTTAATATGCGTTTTTGTTTGTAAGAATTTCTTATAAGAAAATGCACTGTTATTTGTAGCTAATATATATGTTACCGGCAAAGCGTGAAATCAGCCATTCTATAGAATACCTAGGTATTCTATGGAAAGTCATACTTAAGACTTTCCATCACTTCAATTAGATATTCCAACGATTTTCCTTTGGGTGCATTGTTGGTTTTATCGCATGAGCTGGAATTGGAGTGTCCCGAACCCTTAGGAGTTTTTGGGTAGGTTGGCAACCTGTAGCATTATAAAACTTAAATTCCATGTCAGTTAATTCAAATACACATAAGTTCCACCATTTTCCACAGTTTTCTTTGCTGCATTTTATTCGATGCGGTTTGACAATACCCCAATTGCAAACTACATAAGTGTTATTTAAGTTTTTTCTAGTAAGAGTTGCGTTTACTTCACTTGATGTTTCCTACGAACTTTGTTTCACATAGACAAACCTGTTTTACTTTAAATTCATGTTAAGACTTCCGAAAAGTAGTAAAATTTAGACCGATTTTTATCAGCGTGTCACTTATTTTAACGGCGACGTTGCCGTGACAGACTGATAGTAGAAGAACACATTAAAAACAAATACAATACATTGAACACATTCAATAGTATGACAGTGAACATGAAGTTAATAAGAGTGGAATAATTCAGTTATAATGCCATACTACCGGTCGCCAATGTGATACTTGATTAATATACAGCGTGTGTGAAATTTTAGTTAACATATGGAAATCTTTTTTATTATTCACTTCTCAGAAAATTTTATTCTTGATAAAAGTTGGTGCATGAAGAGAAACTAACAAAGGCAATGTTAAATCTGAGGTATTATATACAGAGTGCGCAAAATTTATGATAACGTATCTATGTAAAATAAAAAAATTTCGCACTCGACAATTTTGAGACGGCCAAATTAAAAAGCATAAAAATATGAACAGAAAACTTTAATAAAATTTATCCATACTAGCTGCAGTTTCTGAGAAAATTTAGGTTGAAAATGCAAAATATGTTTTCGTCGAACTTTTGGCGCCAAGTATCTCAGAAACTACAGCTCGTATGGATAAAATTTATTCCAGTTTTCTGGTCATATTTTTATGCTTTTTAACTGTCGATTGCAATTTTTTTTTTAATTTACAGGCATGTTATCATCAATTTTGCGCACTCTGTATATAATACGACAGATTTAATATTGTCTGCGTTAGTTTCTCCTCATGCACCGACTTTTATCAAGAGTAAAAGTTTTCCATATGTTAACTAAAATTGTACACACGCTGAATTAGCTATGGTGCAAAGTTTAAATGTTTTAAATTCCACGGTCTTAAACTAAATAGTAGGTACTTACCGTTAGATTAAAGTGCTTGGTATTAAAGAACATTAACGTACTTAGCAGCACATGTGGAGAATGGGCTCCCAACTGCTTGCTCTCCCACAAGTGTTCTTCTTCCACTCTAGTTACAATATAATGCGAGTCATTGTACAAAACCGAAAACTTTTTAGCGACTTCGTCCAAACAGTCTGTAAACTTTTCATAATACGGGTCACAAAAAATGTTGTCAATTCTCCCGTTTTCAAATAGATATTGCTGTATCCCTAAACATAAGTAGTATATGGTATCAGGAGCGTATTCTTGACCATTTGGTTTTCGCACTTCTTTGACAAACAGGCATAACGAGTAATTTAGTTCGTCTGCTGTTAACTGAAGGATTTCAGTTTTGAATAATTTCACTCGTCGAGATGATTTTTCCAACTCTGCGTTTTTCGTAGTTACCCATTGTTTCCATGCGTTTACACCAAACGTATACTGGAATAAAATATAATTGAGATGGTATAAATAATAAATGTATCTATAAAAAAAATAATTAGGTCCCGAAATACCGTTAAGTATTTTCTGACCTACAGATTCATTAGTCCCGTTCCAGCTTTATTTTAAAATAGCGCAACTCAAATACAAAATTTAGACAAATTTTGATTTTCAAGCGCTTGATTTATTATTTTTAAATTATAAAAACTTCCAAACCATCTGAGATATCACAGCGAACTATTGTGCAATTATATAAAAGATAAAATATTAGTTTTCATATACAGATTATATGTATATTAACATTTTAAAGGACGTTCTTTGCTTTAAGAACAGTTTATTCTTTATAAAGTCGGGTTACTGCCACAACAAGCTAACCCCAGTTTTTAAAGATTTGAGAAATCGCCATTTGAAAGTTTAAATTGAAATAAAAAGTCGTTTCAACTTAAAAATTATTTAATGACTGAAAAATATCAAATTAAACAACATAACAGAAGCAAAATCCTCTTCCAGGTCTTTAGAGGTCGGCAAGGACTTATAATAATGATGATTCATCCGGAATAACCTCCGAATTGCAGAGCTTTCGAAAATCCTACTTCTGATACTGATGGGTCGAAGCTTGGAATGTTTTTCTTTAATTCGATCTGTCAGACTAGGTCTTCACCAAAAATTTTTATTTTCTTATAAATTGAAGTATGAGCATACCTGTATAAAATAATACCTGGTTTAGATTTTAAGTAGGAAAGGTTCGACGGAAAGCACACACACCCCACTCATTTTTTTCAAGGTGACCTTGAGGTAGGCCACGCCCACTTGCCCTTGATTGCTCTTTACTTTCGTCCACTTGGTCTAACACATTTGAGCTTGACAATTTTTGTTTTCAGTACTGACTCAACTCACTTGACCTTGATTATGCTTGACTTTTACAAGGTCACCTTGATCTTTCTACATAAATTTACTTGTATGGTAAACTCACCATTCATAGATCAGTTGCAGTCATCGTACGTCCACACAAAAATAAAAATAACGTTCTGTGTATTTTGAAAGTGTTTAAGGTTAATTAGATTTTTATTGAATCTCCCATGCTTAATAATGAGGTTGAATTTATTGAGCGAAGAGCCATACCTTCACTGACAGTGGGAAAATGTACATAATTAAGAACATGACTTCAATAAATACTCACTTTGAAATACTAACTATTCTTATCACTTTGTATGATAAAACACATAATTTAAAATTTAAATCGTTTTTATCAAAACGTGTTATTGACAGACATTCTTCCAGGGGATATTGTAGAGACTATAAATAAGGTCGAGGATAATTGCACTTTGCCTTATTTGGGGAAGAGCTAGCAAGTATTCTCGAGGAATAATGCACCACTAAATTTTGGTGTATTGGAATAAAAGTTCAAGCGAAAAAAGTAATGCTTTAATATATTACTCATCATAATAATAATAATAACAATAATAATAATAATAATAATAATAATAATAATAATAATAATAACTATACTAACAATAATCAAATTGAATAATGGTTGTAAAATTTGTCATCGGGAATACAGATGCATATATATAAATCTCTTATTGAAGATGTGTAAAGACATGCTAGTACTTCTGAATGCATTTGAGGGTTCTGCTGATAATTACATTAAATATCTAGATGATTCTAGATTTTTTTCCAATGGAGCATTTACATGTTATATAAGTATTTATAAGGGTGCATTGAGTTGAAGAAATGATAAGAAGGTTTAAAGGAAATATGGTATATGCAAACGTCTGATTGAAGCAGCTGCTGAATACAATCCAGAAGAAAATAGAAGGAAACACCGTTTAAGACTATCCATCCATTCCCAACAGTAGTTGTTCTAATGATGGATGTTGTGGAGAATGGCAAAAGCAGAACAGAATTGTAAAAAGTATATTAAAGTTGTCATTTGTAAGAAATAAAATATTTTATATTATTTTTCGTTTATTTATAACGTATATAGAGTAGATAGAAAAGATAATTTAGTTTAAGTCTAAGATGGTACATATGTGTTAAAAACACAATTGCCGAATTTGGCCGACAGCAAAATAGCGCAAATTATCGAATACTTCGAGGTTTGCCTGGGGTCGGTTACAAACTTACATCCAGTGGCGATTAAGACATTCAATAGAAACGATTAACCAAGATGTATCAACCAAGACATGCTGCGGATGCAACCACGAACAGATATGTAGACCAACAAATTCATGAGCTATGACAATCTTTTACTAACATAATGAATAAAGATTTTCTTGATGTTATGAAGAAGGTCGTGCACGATGAAATGAATAGATATAAAAAGTTAGAAGATAAGCGGAAAATGTTTACAAATTTTCGTTGCCTCGGATGTTGAAGTTAGACAATTAAAAAATACGTTAAATGAAAGAGGATAATGTACCCATGTGGACTGTGTTTTATCAGGCTATTGAACTATTTCATAATTTGGAACATAGGAACTGTTAAAAAGTGAGTTTACTTTAGTTTACCTTGTGGTCTTGGTGAGGACCTTGGTGTGGCATTTAACAAACCTCTATCATATTTTTGTGTACAAACCTCAGAAATGAAATAACTAAGTGTATTGTATATTGTTGTTTAAAACTTATAATTTCAAGTAAATATATAAAAGTCATCATTGTCTAGTAATAGCAGTAAGCATGCCATAAAATAGTAGAAAGCCTTTGTGTCGTTTTTTCTTCTGGCAAACAAATCTATTATTATGATGCTATTAAAATAATATTTTGACTAGTGTATTGATTTACTTTTATTAAGAAGAAACTTCTGTTATTTGTATATTAACCTGTAACTGTTATTTACATATACATACCTATATACTTTTTATTATAAAAAAAAAACTAAATTGCAGACTTCCGTTCTTCTATAGGTACGTGGAAGACTGTCTACTCTCGGTACCTGGCGACAAGTGCGACTATATTCTTGAGGAGTTTAACAATTACCACCACAAATTGAAGTTCACGATGGAGCTTGAAAAAGACAATAAAATAAATTTCTTAGACCTCACCCTTTTCCATCAAAATGAACAAATCAAAACCGCTTGGTACACTAAAGATACATGGTCAGGCAGATACCTAAACTTTAATTCTCAACACCCACTCTCTCAGAAAAAATCTGTAGTAATTGGATTGGCTGACAGAGCCATAAATCTGTCCGATCCCGAGTTCCGAAAACATTCAATCAAAAAAGCAAAAGAAGCGCTGCGAATGAACAATTATCCTGACAAAATAAAAAACTCCATTTTCAAGAGACGTATTTTTAAATTTTACAATAGAGGCAATGCTTCCAAACGAAACTCCCAAAATACAAATAACAAATACCTGACACTACCCTATATACCAAACTTGTCGGAAAAGATATCGAATGTGTACAAAGGTGAAAACATAAAAGTCAGCCATAAAGGGCATAATTTATTGAATAAACATTTTAGTAAATTAAAAAGCACCATCCCCAAAGATAAAAAAAGTCATGTTGTGTATCAAATACCTTGCATGGGCTGTGACAAGGTATACATAGGACAAACAAGCCAACACCTAAAAAGCAGACTGGATGGCCATAGATACGACAAACGAAACAAAACAGCACTAACTAATCACCAAACTGAAACTGGACATAATTTTAATTACAACAATACGAAAATACTTAAAACTGAGACAAACACCAAAAAACGAGAAATTTACGAAATGATATATATTCAGAAAAACCAACAAACCGTAAATTTAAAAACTGATACAAAAAATTTGAGCAAAATCTATCACAACCTACTAAAATAAAGCTCATATCGTATCTACAAAAGCATATCACTTGTAATACACCCCCCGTATAATGCGATTTTCTTCAATCATAGAATCCTCTTGAGAGCAAAAAAGTCTAACCTATAGCAAACACACTATAAAGAATAATATCGTATCAGTGGAATATAAATATCCTGCATACAAAAGGTAATTATACCCCAGTTTTAACTGATTATGTGCATGTTTTAAATGTTTCACAGTGAGGTATCGTTTATAGTTTTTATTTTATTATATGTATGACGTACCCAAGTTTGCGCTGTGGATTGTCTCCTGTTTTAGTTTTAATTACGGTAAGTGACCCCCCTTTTACATGTTATTGTCAATGCAAACAGCAGTATATTTTACATATTTTAGTTTTGACAAAGGCTGAGAACTACAGCCGAAACGTTAACACATTAAACATGTTATAATTACATGTCTG
>MU183876.1:58320-70367 GCA_016904865.1 Pissodes strobi | reverse complement strand
AACACTAATTCGGCAAAATAATAACATCTTAACTAAATGGTACACAAGACCAACTTTATTTCATTGAAATATATATTGACATTTGACATTGATACATATCCTTCTACACAATATAATATTTAATACAATTTCCTTAAACAAACATCTAAATAGCGAAACAATCAATTGGTAAAAACTTTTTAAATATGGGTTTCTTGAAATGGTAAAGATAAAATAGTTTTTGAATATTTCTCGAACTGCTTTTGACGATTCCGAAGCATGTCTATTAGGACCTTTTTTAAATCCACCACGTTAATTTTGTTACTTTCGGTACTCTCTACTTCATAGCAACTCGTAGATATGTAGTAGTCACCTCTTTTCCGTCGTAAACAGTTATGGAGGACGCAACAGGCCATAACCTCTTTTTCCATATTTTGCAATTTTAGATTTATAGGCTGATATGCAAAATTACGGTTAAATAGTCCATATGAGAGTGTTGACAATTTATTAAGGAATATGAAAAATTGCCTAATTTCGAAAAAATCGCCAATAGTTTTATCCACCCAATTTCATTGTGTGAGACAAGACAGCAGGAGTATTGATAAATATGCGAACAGTCGAGACACTATTACTTAACGCCAACAATAGCCCATGCAGATAATAACCAATCGGCATTAAATGTATTGCGCGGAATAAATGAAAAGATTGAAATAAATGCTTTCACGGATGGTCTTAGGAATAACAAGCTAAAAATAATTATAAAAGCGCAAAACTATCAAATTCTAAAAGACGCAGCAATGGGTGCCAAAAAAGAGGAGCTAGGCAAAAAATCGTACACGCCTTCGGGTAGGAATGTATTTCACATGAGGAGTAAGAAAAACTTTAATAGGTCATATAACAACCGTGGAAATCTTGGCAGATCCAATGGGAAAACAGGGAATTTCCGAGGAAAGTTTAATAACAATTGCTTACACCAATTATATTAGGAATAGCAATAATATTAATTTTAATAGACAATCAGATAATCGGAATCAAGGGCGAGGGTTAAACTCAACCCGAGGTCGTAATCAAGGCGGGAACCGACCACTTTATTTTGCTGACCAGACCGAGAACATCGGCAACATTACAAACCAAAACAATCTTCAGCAATTTTTTCGTACTATGGGGAAATAAGCAGTATGAAAAAGCGTGTGATTTTAATATGAATGCATTGAACTATATGACCGTTATGTCCGGAGTAAGCGATTTGTTATTTTTAATCGCCACAGGAGCGAGTATTGCTTGTATTTTTGCTGAATATTTTGATAATAACGTTAGATACAAAACGAAAAATCAAAACATAAGGAATGGCTCAACTAAATTATTTTTTACTATTAGAATTATAGAATTTGCAATGATTTTGTTGATAGACTCTCTCCGTTTTACTGGAGCTTTAATTAATTACGAAAATGTTTCGTAAGAGAAGGATGAATATGTTGTAATGAATGACGAAATATATGAAGGAATGACTGTAGCAAGTATTACAGCCACACCGGCACCGGTGGAAATATTGAATGAAAATGAGCGAGAAGTTAAAATAAGAAATTTTCAGACAAAAATTTGTAAATCTAATTATGAAGAAAAAATCGTTTGACCGAAAAATTATGCACATCCTGTATATGTCAAGCCGTACAGATGACTTCGTGCGTATAAAGATGAAATACATACGCAGGCCGGAAAAATGTTAGGAAATGGCATTATTCAGGAAGCTCGATCGGAATGGTAATCACAACCGCTGATGGTACCGAAAAAAGCTGACAATAACGGTGTTAAATCCTTTCGTGTGGTTATAGGATGAACAGACGACTAAAGCATGACAAGAAATTTCCCCTATCGAACATTTCCGGAAATTTTGGATTCCTTGTCAGGCGCGATATATTTCTCTCATTTAGATTTAGCTCAGGCATATTATCAGGTTGAATTAGACCCAGAAAGTCGACCGTTTACTGCTTTTACGACTGAAAGAAATCAATTCCAAATGAAGAGATTACCCAGGGCCTGTTTTACCATTAGGCCCGGTCCTAGGGCCCAATGACAAGTGGGGCCCAAATGTGCAACATAAAAAAACTACATAATTATAAGAATATTTTTTAAAATATACATTTCCTCAATAAAAAATCAGGATACTGTTTCGCCATCTTTATAATCTGAATTCCAAAACAAAACTAATCTTTATTAAACAAAAATAACAACTCGACAAAACGTATGCTGATAAAAAAAAAACATTTTATTAAAAATATACCAGCACAAAAAAATACAGACAAAGTAAGTGGGTGTGCGAAACAATTTAGACAGTAAAAAAAATAGGCACTTACAAAGTTCAGCATTTTACAAAGTGAAAGTAAAATGAGTAGTTAGTGTATAGTCCCAAATCTGGCTGTGTTTATTCTTATGTATTCAAACCACGAAGAAAAGTGTTAACGTTAACCTCAGTGTATTTCTGTTATTTTAAATATTATTTTATTTTTACTAATTTATGTGCATTCAATAAAAAATTTTAAATCTTATATCGTGTTTCTTTTCTAGTTTTTCTAAAATCTGTTATTTTTTATTAAAATTAATGGCTATTTATACTTAATTTCAATCTGAATAAAAAACTACATTATAATTCATGTTTTCAGATCGAAATCGGGAAAAAAAATCAAGTGAGAGCCGAAGTCATATTGGGGCCCGAAAATTTGCTAGGGCCTAGGGCCCCCAACTCCTTGGAAAATAGGCCCTGCAGATTACCTATGGGTTCATGACTCATGATGACAGTAGCACTGTCTGGATTACATTACGATAATCTTTATTTATTTGGAAGACTTGATTGCCTTTAGCAACTGAAGCTTCAAGTTAGCTTCTCTAAGCCTCTGAAAACTTTTCAGAGGCTTAGAGAAGCTAACTTGAAGCTTAACCCCAAGAAATGCAAGTTTTTCAAAAAGGATTTTTATCTAGAGCTATGACTAGGTCTGGGCGATTATTAAAAGTAATAATCAATTATTCGAAATAATCGATTAACGGATATAGCCTAGATTGTCGATAATCGACAGAATCCATTAATCGAAATAATCAATTATTAATACAAATACCTTGCCGATTAATATTGATTAATCGAAATACCGGACAAAGCAATATATCTGCGGTACAAACACGAAACGCTTTCTATACATGCAAACATGCAGACACAAAATGGCCGACCAATGAAAATTGGTTACAGTTAACAGTGGTAAGTTATTAGCCAGAGACAGATACAAGACAACCAAATACATAATATAAAGATAAAGACTATACTATACTGCTAACGTGCTAACACTCCGTTGAGGTTATGTGTTGGTGTTATATCTAATTGTGCAACAACCCAAGCCAGACTGTCAGAAAATGGCGCGTCGAAATGAGGATCCCCTATTGGGTAAATTTCTAACGCGCGTCGTTTTCCCTGCTGCTGTCATGTTTGAGCATTTACGTTTCTTCGTTTTTTTTTGTTTAATATGTTGTGCTGACAGTATTTTCAAAATGGTTTTATGTGATTTAAACTACCCTTTACTGCAACGTATTATTAATTTGGAATTTTAAAAATATATCTGTTGTACAGTCGTCGGTAGAGGTGGGCAAAAAATTGATTAATCGATTAAACGCTTAATATTAGCAAATACCTAAATAATCGATTAATCGAAATAATCGGTAGCAAGTTAACAATCATGACACACCACCGCCCTTTGATGTACTTATTTATTATCGGCAATCCAAGTAGACTTACAAAATTTAGATTAGAGTATGATTTCTAAGCACAATATATTACAATATGTTTTCAATTATAAATGTTAAAAACGACTATTAAACAAAAATACAGAAATACATTTTATAGCAAAAATTGAGAATAATTATGCAATTAGTACAAAAGTTTGGATCGTTAAGGATGATATTGTTTCATAAAAAGGGTGAAAAGGTTATACAAAAATAAATACATCTCTTTATGTAGCACTTGACCAGTGTTACACAATCTACAAAAGTCTACATACCAATTAATTGCGTAAGTGCGCTAGTGGTATTTTACTAAATATACTTAAATTAGGTGAGATTTTTTTTTGTTTTTGTTTTTTTTTTGCCGTCATTTAGCCAGATCGAACTTTTAAATCTTTTGGGATTGCGAAATGAATCGCGTCGGAGGCTGGCTCCAACCTATTAATAGACAGGGGGTTAATCAGACAGACAGCACAACGCAGGTTATTGGTACTTTTCTCGCTCCCGGACATACGAGGAGCTTTTCACAAAAGAAATGTTGTCTCGGATCAAGAGGATGGTACTTAAAAGAAGGATTCTCCACATTAACAGCTCAGAGTTTACAACTTTAAATTGTTATCGTTAAAAAAACTTTACTACAATTTTAATGATGTCACTTTTAGGATTATACAACAGACTTAATTAAAATATTGGAGTTCTGACATTATTTTCCTCCAGTATTTCATATAAATTTGGTATATTATTTTTACACTCAAATAGAATATGCTGTAAGGTACCCAACTACCCGCGCTCACATTCCGGGGTATCCCTGATACCCACTCTGTGCAGATGTTAAAGGGTTAAGCAGTGGTTGGCACGTAGTCTATTTATCGTAGTTGCCTGACGTCTACTTAGAAACTCCGACTCAAAGAACCATGGTATTCTAGGAAAACCATCAACTAGAGCTGAATATCTCTGTCCTCTACTTCTCAATGTCTCCCGCCAGAAGCTGTTCTAGCTTAGATAATGGTTTGCTTTTATAATGGGGATATAGTCATTTAATAATATTCGGCAGGTGCATTAAAATACGAATCCCATCATAAAAGTGTTTACATACTGAATATAGTAATGCTTAATATTATATTTATTACCGTTGAATCTTTTGTATTTTGCGGTCTACTAAATTCTTCTTGTGTGCAAACAAATCAGCAAATTCGGACAATAATTAAAATGTGGTAAAATGATTGTTTTGTATATTATTGACATTTTTGTCCATTAAGAAACGTAGCCAGATAGACACAACAATCCAATTTTTGTACCCACTATTTACACGAATAGTTAACTTTCTGCAAGCGGTACAAGGGGATTTAATTTTCAGTGAAGCTATTGTAGTAGTTTTATTTTTTAAAGAGAAATAAGTTAAATTCGGATAATTTAGTAGAGAGTGAGGTACGGATTGTAAGCAAATTTTGATTACTTTTTATATCAGTATAGTACAAATAAAACCAAATGAGCCTATAACCGAAGGTGCGGTTAACCTTTTCATGGATGGCTAAAAACTCAGGAAAAAGCAGGCTGTGGAATTTACTCCCGATGCCTGCGAATTGAACTGAAATTGTCTATGGAGGTACACGAAAGCATAGTTCAGTCTGAAATTGCTCCTATATCCATAGACGAGAAAGAGGGCAAGACTATTAAAATCTAAAGCACTACTGGCCCTGAAAAGTTATAAACTTACAGTCAGGTCAGTACTAGAATGCCACAATTCACTGGAGGATCCCGCCCACAAAAACAGCATTTCTGTGTTCTGGGTTAAATGACATGCACAGTGCGAAGGTAACAAATTAGCGGATACATCGGCTAGAAAGGCAGCCGGTTCAAGCATTATGAGAGCTGGCCCTTAAAACCTATCTATCGCGACGTTGATACATATGATAAAAAAAAAGATCACCCATGAACACTTTAGGGCAAGATGGGACGAAACAACTAACTGCCGACTGGCCAGGGAGCTACTACGCTACCCCAATGAGTTTGCAGCAAAGGTATACCTGGATAAGTCAAGGAAGAACCTACGATTCATGGCGGGGATTCTGATTGGACATTGCTAGCCAAAAAAAAAAAACATCTCTACATAATGAGATTATGCGAGACACCTCTACAGTATAGCATCTGCTCTGCGATTGCGACGCTGTTTCGGAACTAAGGGAATCCATTTTGGGAGAACGATGACCAACGATGGTTTTTCTCAGAACAACAGGGCAACATCGCCGCCTGTTTACAACAGTAGGCTGGGCGATGGCCTAGTCGATTGGTTGACCTAGGGAGGATGCACAGGGGGGTCCAATGGGGCCTAAGTGCCGTCATCATTTCCATATAGGAGTATAATAGATATTTTTAAACTAAAATTAGCAACATTAGCAGTTTGGATAATGCGTTCGGTGTGGTTATATATTATACAGTATTATGGGGAATACATTTTATTTTTCATAGAAGCAATATCTCAATTTTCGCAAGGAAGCATGGTTTTCCAATAAAATTAATTTCAAATTAGCTTTGCACTGACATCGTCTTGTAATTTTTGAACTATAATTGACTCCAAATAATCATTTGCTATTTGCTTAATGATATATGCGGTTCAGAAAGTCTATATTTCGATTTATTTGGTGAATAATCAAGATACTATCTGAAATTTTACTACGACTTTTTGTAAAATTAGAAAAACTACGTTGTATATTCGTTAAATTAAATATTCTCAAAATCGACTAACCTATCAAAAGCAACCCCATCGAATATGCCAATATTTAAAAACTTAACTTAGTCCAGAATGGAAAATTAAAACCATTAGCCAAAATTTTATGTATCCGAAAAAGCAACTGTCTAGAGTTACATATTTTTAAATATAGGCCGACAATAACTATGTCTCACTTAAAAATGGTAGTGATAAACCCAATAATTGCTTCTCCTATTAAGTACTAATTCGTATAAAATATAGATTTTCAATGTAGAAAAAATGTTTTCGGTATTTCCGCGATATAGCATAAGACTGTTTCACTGTGCTGCCTGTGACCTTATTTTGAATATCCATTTAATTAACCCTAATATTTGGGGATATTGATTTAACCTTCTCAATATAAAGCCCACTGCTCATAATTATTATGCACGCCTGTAAAAAAGATACTCAGCTATTTGCCAAACAAGTTGAGATAGAAAATAAAACAAGTAAAAAGTTTATTTCCTTGATTAGAAGATGGCAAATACTATTAGAAACTACCGCAATAAAAGCCAACATATTGAAATTGTTAAATCTAAAACCAAAGGCTTGGAGTTAAGATACAGATAAATAAACATTCACTCAATTTTAAAATCTGAGCTAAATTAGTATGTTCAAAAAGTGGTTATTTATATTTTTTATAATTCAAAATTCGTCGCAATATCTCAAAAGATGGTGCTACCATTTCAAAATCTGATTTTCAAACATTGAAGTATTGGAAGATATATAGCATGCAAAGAGCCTAACTTAGGATATATATGCTTACGTGTTTTTTTAATTGGAAGTACCCCATATTTGAATCACTATCAAACAATAACAATTCCCATAAAATTCTATAAAAATTTGTTCATTTAACAAATTTTCTTTCCTGATAAGAAGTGAAATAAGAGGATGTATACATATAAATTTGGGACATACTATATATTAAAAGGCTCTCATCAAAGAGAACTTCATAAATAAGTGGACGGACTACTTTTTGAAGATATACAAAAATCATACCTTTAGGCACATATTCGCATCTGGTTTTTCCTGGGGTTCTGGAGGAGGAGGTTGAACTGGTTGCATCATCGGTATATCGACTTGATGCTGTGACATCCTTCTGCCCCTTTTCGATTGAGCTCCCCGGGAAGATCCACGCATGCCTCTTTTTCTTCCTCGTAATGGAGATCTTTCCATCATATGAGGATGGATAGGTTGGGGGTCATCAACATTTTCTTCTTGAGGGTGACCCTCAGGGGGGTGGCTGCCTTGCGGAGCTGTGATGGTATTTGCAGTGAGGGCCCCTTCAAGATCTACCGCCGGTTCGTCTAATTCTAAAAGTGTAGTAAGATCGAAACTATCCACTTGTATAAAAGATGAAACTCTATTTGATGAACAAGAAAAGCTTAGATTACCAAGATGGCAACTGCGTACCCGTACTGTTCTCCACAACAAATAGTATGCAAAAAATGTATTAATATTTTGAAACTATGTACAGGGTTATTCCGTATATTTAGACAACGCCTGATAAGATTTAGAAAAATACTTTAAATACCAAAGTTGTAGGATGTTTTCATGAACCGCCATAATTCATTATCAGAAAAAATAAACGAGCATGGCAAAGATGTAAAAAAAATCAACTTGCGTTGGTTTTTTAAGTAGAAGACCATGTACATGATTCCTTTACCGGATAGTCCATTCCTTACCAATTCCGAATATAGCAGGCTCGATGCCTGTATCTTTAAAACTAAGTGAGAAAAATGACAAAAACCGTTCCATAACATTAGTGTGTTAGAAAGAGAAGGGTATCAAATAACGGGTTACATAATAAGTCATTAAATCAATAGTGATATAATGGCACTTATTACGTAACTCAAAAAGAATGACGTGATAAGTTCTTACTGTATAGGTGGTAGATAAAAATATATCAAATATAGTGTGGACTGGGAAAAATAAAAAAATTATTATCTGTTTTACGTAATGAAATAACCCAGCCCTACCCTACATATATTTTTTGATTTTATTCTTTTTTTTTTTTGCTTAAGACTATTTTATTTTGCTACTTATTATTTAATTCTACATTGCCCAATTAAAGAACGAAACAAAAATAATCCGAATTTAAAACATTGCCATGAATAAATCTGCTAAATGCATATAAGGAGACGCGGTAAGGGTTACAGCACAGGCGCGCGACCCCAGAAACATATAAAAGAGGCTCACATAGCGCCGCGAGATATTCTCAATTTAGAATTCAAAGCTTAGGCAACTAAAGTAGAGTCTGGCAGATTCTTACGGGATCGTGGAGAGTTTGATCACGGTGAAATTGTTACCTTCGGACAACGTTAATCGGCTGATACAGGAGTCATTAATTTCATAGTCCCTGGTTTAACGCTCCGCGATGCCTCGAGTATCTCTCTGACCCTATATATGACGTCCCCCGGACAACGTTAATCGGCCGATACAGGGGCCGTTATATGGGTATTGACAAAACCTAGTTAGGACTAATGTCCGTAGATTTATGGAGTTTGGTCACGGTAAAATTATGTCCCCCGGACGTTAATCGGTTGATACAGGGGCTATTAATTTCGTACACCGTGACTTAATTCGCCATGACTCTGTAGGTGTTCTCCTGGCTTCAAATATGGACGTGTGCTGTGTTGCCCGGACGCGTATTACCATTGTTTACTATTATACAGAGCAACTGTGCTCCAAAGCGCGGTGAAGAATGGCTTAGCAAATACGTGTATTTCAGATTACCAATGTTTACTGCGATTCAGCACATCGCATCGGCATCGCTCAAATCGTAATACTCCGACTCGCAGTAATTTTGGCAATAATATAGACGGCGTATTTAAAAACCAATAATTACTGCACTCCAGCTGCTTGGTTAAATTTTATAAATTAGAATATTATTAATAATTACTTTAAAGAGCATCTTTTCAAGTTTTAGATCTTGTAGCCGTTATTAAAGGGAAAAGGTGACATCCAAAATCAAACAACCAACATCCAACAGTACAAATTTTATAATGAGAAAAAGTATACACTGAGGCTTGAATTAAACTAGTACTTTTTTAAACATTAATAACTTTTTCTTTCTTTATCGGTATCATTTATTTCTTTGGGCGAACTAGTAGACCGATATGGCTTTTTCTGAGACAGTGTATTTAAGCTTGCTGCAAAAGAAATTTAATTTGTCTCAAATTTAGCTAATACGTTTTTTCGGTAGCGAAATTATCGAAGATACGTCCATAAGAGCAAACATTCTGGCCTATAACAAGTATAACTTTTTTGTTAAACCGATGCACTAACAACGTGGTTGACTACTTAATAAATGCCGTTTTTGTTTTAGTGCATCATTTTAACAGAAAAAAACATATTTCCTAAATACCAAAGTGTTTGACAATTTTACCCTTACCGAAGTATTTCCGATAGTTTCGCTACCGAAAAAACGTTTTAGCTAAATTTAGGTAAAATAAATTTCTTTTGCAACGAGCTTAAGTAGACCTCTTAAAAATGCCCTATAAGTCAATAAGTCCAGTTCTGCTTCAGTTTTATTGACCATTGATATCTTGACACCTTAGTACGAATATATCGGTTTACCAGCACGCCAAAAATAAATTATATCGAGCAAAAAGTTAGTAATGTTTAAAAAATTTTGAGCCAGAGTGTATATTATATGTCGTCTTCTAAATACTAATGAACCCATTAAAATACGAAAATTAATTTATAAATGGAATATACTTGAACGTGACCTACGTGATATTCACATTTAATCCATCGCGCATCGTTAACTATTAAGTAAAAATCTATTAAGTCAAATTAATAATAATAATAAATTAATATATTTTTCATATTTTTAGGTATTATTCTGTAACATTTAGAAATCATATTAACTTCTACCGTGTGACTTGGTATTTGGCGTATTTTCTGTAATGCCTCTTCCCATATTTCGTTTGCCCTTCTTCTTAATTGTCACTTCCTGGTTTGACGCTCTTCCTAACTGAATTCGCTTGGCTTCAGAAGTAAAGCCAGAAGCCAGGTCTTTTTTACGCCCGCCAATTGATCCAGGTTGCACTCCTCATATTTATGGAATATCGCGTTTTCCTAATATTACAAAAAAAAACCAATTGTGAGGGTGTTTTTATAATATTTAGGGTACCTTTCGATTTTATAATTGAATTTGCTTAATCAACAGATTTATTTTCTGAAACCATTTCAGTAAGCTCTTCAATATCGGACAAAAATGCTCCTTATCGATAACTTCTCCATCTTCCGTTTGCTTAATAGTTTTTGAAGATATCTTACGATGGCTTTCTTCCTTATTCGTGTTATCATGTTTTCTTTATTCGTGTTATTATGTTTTATCATCGCTTTCTTTAAAATTAGCATCTATATTTTCAAAAAAAGTTCAGAATCGGCATAACCGAGACATAGCTTGGTAAGTATTTTTTTATTATTTGAAGGTAATAATGAAGCATTTAAAAAAATTATACCTCATTTTTCCCGCACAAAGATGTTTACAAAATTTACCGCTGGAGCCATACGGACAGTCACACATTATTAAATCGATATCAACTGTATATATTAAAGATTGCTCTGCGTTACTACTTACTGAACACCTGTATTCATTAATTAATAGTAGTACCAAGAATTCTGAAGTCTTTCCGATGCCTAGCTTTAATCTTGTCAAAACTGTTATGTAGACATTTAAATATCTTTCGATAAATATATCTTTTTGAAGAAGAGTATCTACAATGCACAATCCAATTTTTGCAAAACTTGGTACTAAACTCAGAAATCTGCCTATCACACCAGCCATTATTCTCTTCATGTAGATTTGATGATGTTTTATTCCGTACACAAGCATCAAAACCGTTTCCAGTTGAATTACATTGAAACTGAATTTCCATTAAGAAACAAAATTATATAAACAAGAGTAGTACTAACGACGAATAGCTAAAAAGTTTAAAAGCACTCTTTAACTAGATGAGCGTGTAATTATTGGCAAACGTAAGGCTAAGAAGTAATAGCTAAAAAGTTTAAAACTCGGTTTAAAAGCACTATTTAACTAGATGAGCGTGTAATTGTTGGTGAACGTAAGGCGTAGATGACTGCACTGTATTGCCATAGCCTAAAGAAGAATTTAGGCTATGGTATTGTCATAGCCTAAAGAAGAATTGGCTCGACGCTCGGCTCGACGCTCGGCTCGACCCCGCTAGTCACGGAATCAAATTTTTTCCGTGAAGCGAGATCGCTACGCAGTTGGAACTCGATACCAATCGTACGCGCTTACCTGGGCAGGAGTGCAATAAATTTTCATATGATTTAAAATAGAAAAAGTTTAGTTACTTGGGTTTTATTTGTATGTTATATAAATAAATTAATGTTGTTTAAATGTTAAAATGGGAAAATGACGGCAGAGTTGTGCTTTACTTTCATTTCACCATCTGGACAATATTTTTATCTAATTCATAAAATGAAAAAGCTATAACGAAAAATTTTTCAAAATCGTATACAACACGTTTATAAAATTATGCAGGTTGCTAAGAATCTATATAAAACAAAATTATGTACTTAT
>MU183876.1:36460-48320 GCA_016904865.1 Pissodes strobi | reverse complement strand
AAAAAAAGATCAAGACTTGCCCTTTTCACAGTTTGCTTTGGCATTTAGTCATCTTTGTTACTAATGTAATATTGATTTTGTAGAAAGCGTCATTTAGCGACCAAAGTAAAAATAACAAAGAAATTGATTGCTTTTTTAACTTAAAAAAAAGTTAAATACGATTATGATTATGTGAAGTAGCACATTAGGATAATCTAACTATCTATTCTTGTAACCTGTATTTTTGTATAAATTTACATTATATTATACCTACAGAATTCACAGGTAAAAGCGGTTTTTCAGCTGCTTTTTTACAATTCCATTAGTTTTAAAATGATAACTGGCTTATTTTCAGTGTCCCGTTGTCGGGGCATTTTCAACTTAATAACAAACCACAAATAAAAAAAGGAAAATGCGTTGGACGAATTTCAAATATATTTTTGAAACTTCGACAGATAGCAAATATGACATGATACTCTAACATGTGGAGCTTAACATAAGTGCGTGACGTCAAATTTCTGTCGCCCTCAATCGACGGTGACTTGACGGAAATATTACGTATGACGCAACGATCTACGTTCGATGTACAAACTATATATAAAAATAGAATTACATATTCTAAAAAAGCATGGCATATTTTTTACCCAACTATAAGTCACTTTTCTCATAGTTATGCATTGCGAATGCAGTTCTCTTCTGCCATTATTTTAATTGCTGCAATAAGACCTTGTGCAACGTTAGCCTCAACCAGATTATTTTCTTTAAAAGCCAATTTTTGTCAACTTGATCAAATAACTAAAGTCTAATTTCTTTTTATTAATAGAGTGTGTACATTTTATTATAAATCCTTTGTTTTGCTTTTTAAGGTATCTATTTTTTATTTTTCTTTTAATTCTCGGTCGCACATGTCGTTCAACATCGATCGATGATCACGTTTTATTTTAACTACGTCCTATTTAACTTTGAAATATTCCTATCATCTGCCTTGTTCAACAGGCAAAAAAGGTAGGTCGTGCTAGGAAGAAGTGCGATTTATATTATTTTTCAGTCCTAGTTTGATTAAGTAAATTTTTTAAATGAAATAAAATACCTGTGGCCATCTTTAGAGCCATCTGAAGCATATCGTCACCAAACGTATTGCTGGCATCGACTGGTTCGGGGCTATAATCACCTCCAGTATCTCCAGGGTTGTCATCAATGTCGCTTTCTGAATCCGTGTTCTCTTCTTTCTTTTCCCCTGCTACCATTTCGGCCATCATTAACAGCTCAGCCTCGTAAGGATCTGTTGGAATCTTGACTTGAATTTTCTGGAATAAACAACAGGTGTTTTTATTAAGTACAATGTACCAGTTATTTGGGTTAAGAGCATATCAGTAGTGTCATCAAGTTCATGACGAAAACGCAGTTCAATAATATAATTACATCAATTAAACTTACGTTCCCAAAAATTAATATAAAAAGGACAAAATTCGTATCATAAAAAAATTTAATTGGAAGTATAGGTACGCCACCAGCTTCAAATGGCTCAAACAATAGCGCAAGAGGGTATGTGCTTTATTGACTTCACATATCCGAGTTAAGCGTATGACTATTCGGCGCGATAAACTATAAATGCACGTATAATGCCGATTAAATGTTTGATAATATTATTATGAATATTTATTGTCATAAAGAAACGTTAAACGCGCACAAAGTTTAATTCGCGTCTATTCATGTTTTAATCAACTTACGATTATGATCAATACGCGACCGGATTTGCAACAACGCAAATGACAAATGTGGCCCTCAAAATGCTGTAAATAAAATCACCTCGCGTTTCACGGTCATATTGTATTGTCACAACAAACACTGGGACTCGGACTATATACAAATAGGTATTATGTTGATTGACCAAATAATGAAACATTAAATGTGACTGGCCGCGTTAAAATAATGATTTGCAACAGCTAGAAAACCAATGGAATAATTAGTTAGGTGACTTCTTTAATAGTCAAGAGATCACAATGTAAAACTTGGGAGTTACCTTAATTTCTTTCATGATACCAGCTGAACTATTTCTTGTTGTAGGTATAAATATAGGAATAGGTATTGGCAACGGAAATGGTACCGGAATAGGCACTGGTGCTGCGAACATGTGGCAAGGCGTGGGAACATATATCGGTACTGGCACGGGTATTAAAATTTTCTTTATATCTTCTCTTTCAGTTTGAATAGCCGCATCTTTAGTGGTTGGCGTTACTTGTGTAGCTAAAATAAAATTGATATATAAATATTACGATTGTCTCACACTCGATGTAAGAGTACGCACAGCCCCTTTAATTTTAATCTAAAATAGTCTAGCAACGCTGAGAAAAACGAACAGAAAAAGAACAAAATTAATGGGCAGCATACTTACTAGATATATATTTTTGGCGGTGCAAACTGTATCCTACCCTTGCTTAAAAATTGTGGATGTATCGTGAACTATTTAATTATAAATACTTTTTTAAATACATTTGGCTTGACAGTTACAAGGTTAGATTTTATAAGCCATTTTGGAGCTTGATGCTGTGGTGAACCAATTTAGTTTTTTTAAAATATGGCATTATTTCATTTTTGGATTCCACTTCTTTAGCCCAATCTCACAATATAGGGATATTATAGTCAAGTGCTTTAAGATCTATGGCTTTTTTTAAATCAAAATGGCGATGTATTCGATTCCCTGTATCTCTTGGCAGTACTTCAAATAATAAAGTAGAAGGAAAATATTACTGAACTTGTCCGTAGAACAGGAGCATTTTTTGCTTTGTGGCTTCATCAGGCAATATATATATGTATGGCTACATATGTATGTATACATTCACTCATATGTTATACGTAAATATATATACATCTACAACAGGAGCCAGTAAGCTCACTTGTGATTTCAACTAAGCGACCTCACATTTCGAAAGCATCAACATGGCGCGCGGCGCCGTGACGATAAAAAAAAATGACGTTTTCGCCATATTCTTAAGAAAATATAAATTTTGACAGTTAAGGCATGTCGCTTGGTTGAATTGCCCACATTATCTTTGGTCTAATATGAAGCAAAACTGTCGTGTCCTCAAACTTCACCTAGTTTCAATAATACAATAAAAATCCCATATAGTGTGGACATGAATATGTTACGCATATTATCAATTCAGGTTTTAGCATGGCGTATTGCATATTATGCAACGCATATCCATGATAACCGTGCTCGGTCACTGGGTAGCTGATAAATGGGCTGCGATTTTCATACATAGAAGAAGCTAATTATTATTATTAAAATGTCCATTCTGAAAATTATGATTTGGACTTTTTCGAGTGTACTCTGGTCTAAACGTTTACAAGAAGTTGTATAAAACTGTATAAAAAGAATAGGTAATTTTTAGGAAGAGTACTTTCAGCATATAAAATACAAATATTGTTGAATAACCGAAGCTTAACTCTTATAATCGGCACTTTTTGGAAAGTATTTTATAATATGGCAAATATCATAGAAAAAGGATAGAACACAACTCGGATAGAAGGCTTATTACAGACTCGTTTTATTACAGCCAGTGCCGGCTTTTGAGGGTAGGCCGGGCCTACTCAACAATTTTGGGAACATAATCATTTATGTTTCAATCAAATTTATTGAAAACTTTTATCAATGCATATAAATATCTTCTAAACCTAATGGCAGAAATGATTACTTTGTAATAAATGTTCACAGAAAGCACCGTCTTAACGCACCCTGTTCATATAATAGTTCCATAGAACCAGTGCGTGCTGTTCCTCAGCTGATTGAACAAGAGATATTGATACCACCGCTGTACTGCGGATTTTTAGGCCCGCGCCGCACTGGCCGGACTACCGTTTTATTCGGTTCGCGGATTTTTGAGAATTTTCTCATGATCACATTAGTTTATCTGAGGCTATATCTAGTCCTATAATAGTGAGTGCTTGCACATCGTTGTTTCGGTATTTTGGCATCGTCATTAGACATAATAGGCGAAGCCATTATTAGGCTGTGAGGTAAATGAAAAATAAAATACAGACTTTTGCCACAATTTTTTACAGTTCAAAATTACAAAGTACAGCCCTATTTTTTACAATATTTTTATACTGGGATTTATATCGCTTTTATTTGCTGGCCTGGCCTTCTCAAAATTGTATCCCACGAGCCGCCACTGATTACAGCCTTTGATCACTTCGATCGATCGTTCGTCCCGTAAACCCACTCGTTTGTATTACCCACCTTAGTACTCTCGTTAGGTAATATACTATTTTTCACTTATACCCAGTACGCACGTGATTTCCCTTTCAGAAAAATTCATTTTGAATTTAGGAAAAATACCAACCCAAATTAAAAAAATAATAAGGCGCTGAACTGTAGTAACATGTACTAAGTGACACTAAATTGTGATATGTTAAATTTGGTCCAATACAAATATATTTTTTGTTCACAGCCAACCTGCTTTATTCTTTAAAATGCAAATTTCACCATATTTTGCTTGAAAACATCTGAATATCTCAGTAAAAAGTAGAATTAGGTATGGGCATTGTTTAATAAAACTGAAAGAGCGAAATGGTCTAATAGAAATGTAGTTTGAAATATTTGCCACTTTCAAATTTTAATTTTGATTCACCCTGTATACTTCATGTAATTGAATCAAAAACAGAATGTGATACTGGATCACTTTGTAATTTTTTAGGCATAATAAAGTAATGATTATCTGAAGCACTGTTAAATATACAGTGTCAAAAAATTACGATTCTAAACAAAAATATAACCATAAATCTTAAAACACTCGGTATAGACCACAACAACCCTATACTACGAGATTGAATAAAAAGGGGTATCCAAAAATAAAAATCATACAGGATGGTGCGTTTTCAAAAAAAAAGTGCGTTTTCAAAAAACTAAGGTTGGTTCGCCACAACTTTATGGGCCACCTTATATTTTATTTCAAGATACTTTTAATCTGTGCCCCCTTTATGACCTATACAACTTTTATATTATATTAAAAGTATTATTAAACTTTGACACACTATTTGGACAGCCAGTATATTGGAATTAAAACTACCATTATAAGTCAGTTCGTGGTACCTACTAGTAGATCTGATTGTTTACCTTTCACAGCCTTCCTAGGATGACACATAACAGCCACATTTCTTTGTTCAGAACAAGACTTTTCCTTTATAATATATTGCTGTTTTACTTGCACTTGGACTGGCAAATCTATGTTCTGAAGATTCTGTACAGTTTGTATAGCAGCAGGTTGCTGAAGAGAAGTTGAGTTGGTTGTTTTTGATCTGGTCAGTCTAGTCGGTGGAATTGGAGTAAGACCAGGAGGTAGAAGAGGTGGTGTTACGGATCCATTTGTACTTGCTAAGCTTTGAACACTAGATATTACAGGAAGTTGAGATATGTTGTCACTTACGGTAGATGTCGCTGAAAATGGTATTTTGGAATTAACACGTAATGTTTCTGCTAAAATATATTAAGGGCATGTTATATGAGCCAATGAGTTATAATTACCAAAAATTTTCGCACTAAATTAAACTAACATATTAATATGGTACAGTAATCTAAGGTAATAACTTAGTACTATTAAGCATGAAGTTGACAGCTTCAGAATACTTTGCGAGATACGTCATGCCAAATTAAACAACGCTTGAATACACCAATTCTGAAATAGAGTAGAGACAGTCATGAAGTAAAGTCCCAGAAAAGATCGCGAGTTATATACATAAACCATTATTATTAATACACAATTCAGCATAATCATAGAATAAGCATATTGGTATATTTTATAAACATGAATTATTACATGGAAGGTTTTCTGTATAATCATAGGTAGTAGCCTTTAGTCACCAATGTAACTAGTAGGTTAAGCAAGTACGAAATAATACAATTTTAAAATATATTCTAGTGGTTCGAGTATTTAACTAGCGCTGCGAACAGGATAGTGAGATTTGGCGTATCTTAATACCTTAAGCACTATAACTAGAAGAATTCCAAATACTCCTAGCCGACTCCATTGATATCTCTATTGTTAAGCATTCAGATCAATAAGAAAAGAGCACAGAAAGAAGAAAGAAACTCCATCGGGTGAAACTCAGGCAAATCTTCAATCTTCGAAGTATCGCCGCGGATCCTAAGATTTCAATTATTCTTCTGCAAACCAGTAGACTGACATCCGTGTAACAAGTACCATAAAATGGAACTTTTGTGCAAAAAGTTTGTGTGTGTTTTGCGATAAAACTTGCTAAAAGATGTTCGAATGGTTCGCCCTGATGTTCTTCTTAGTGTAAGTAATTACTAAAATTGCCACTGTTGTTATACATGTCTGTTGATCCCAAACAAATTTTTAAACTAGGCTTAAAGGTTAGAAAAAATAAAAATTTATCACTCGCTGAAAAACTAGAAACTTATAAAAATAAATCCAGTATAAATATAAGAGAATTATTTTCAGAATTAAATCTTGCAACTTCTAGTGCTAATATTAATTTAAACTTTGATTTTAATAATACAAGTATTTCTTCTTCCGAGGAAGAAGTGCTAATTGAACCTTTTGATAGTAACAGTTTAATTAATTTGGATAAAATTGACGCTCTGCGATCCTTTGCATCCATTTTACCTACCTTTTCTGGAACTCCAGAACACTTAGAATCGTTTTTTTTTTCAATCGACGAATTTCATAATTTATATTATACTGGCGAAGAAATTCAGAAAAAAAATGTTTTAAGCGTTATAAGTTAGTCGAAACGTCTAGAGATTTTATCATGAGTAGACCAGACCTTAAACACTGGGCCGATATTAAAGTAGCTTTAAGAGAAAAATATGGAGATCCAATAGGATACCAAACTTTAATGCAACAACTAAATTATACTAATAGAAATAAGAATGAAAAGCTATTGGATTTTGTACAAAGACTAAAATTATTTGTACAAAGAATAAATCCAAAAATTCAAAGTGAAAATATAGATAACAATTCGAAATTAACTTTTAACAGCACAAGCTGAGAAAACCGCTGTAATCGTTCGAATGTCAAATGTGCCAGAATCTTTAAAAACGATATTACTTATACACAACCCTAACAATTTAAATGCTGCCCTTTTTTTTATGGCAGTGGCACACACACTAAAGGGAGATCCTATGGCGCTCGACGAGCGGTGTGTGTGCGAAGATGTTGATTGACTCGGTTCTTGAATATTTGTAGGTTGTAATTAGTGGGAAACAGATGTCCTGGAAGTGAGTTCCACAGTGATGCAGTGCGCCAGACAAAGGAGTTCTGGTAAAGCGATGTTCTAGGTGTTTCTAGTTGTACGACGAACTGGTGCGCTCCTGCCGTCTGTCGGGACTGTCTGACAGGAATTGCCAGGGGCGGGATTATGCGGGCCAAATCCTGGGAACATCTGCCGTGAAAGTATCTGTAAAACAGAGACATCTCGGCCACATGTCTGCGATGTTCCAGACTATCCAGATTCCGGGTCAACTCCGGATCGCCGACGAGACGCACAGCCCTCTTCTGAATGAAATCCAGCAGCTTTAGGGTATGCTTTGGTGCGGCACCCCAGATATGTGAGCAATATTCTAAGCACGGTCTTATTTGCGCTTTGTACAGCAAGAGCAACTGCTGCGGTGTATAGAGTTTTTTGTTGCGAAATGGCGCACCAAGCTTCTGGGAGGCTGATTTTGCGATGTTAGCAACATGGTCATGCCATGACATATTGCTGTTGACCGAGACACCCAGCAGCCCGATTGACGAGGATGAAGGAATGGTCGCTCCTGCCATAATGATGTCAGGGCCCGCTGTATTGGCCCTCTTAGTAAACGTTGCTGCTTGGGTCTTTGCTGCATTGAACTGGACCAAATTTCGGTCGCCCCAAGTTTGAACTTTCTCCAGGTCTTGATTAATTGCTGTAATCTGCTCCTGTCTGCGGTGATTAGTCGCAGTCGCTGGTAAGGGTTTTTCTGATCTAAAGTGGGAGACAAGGGTGCTGTCATCTGCAAAACTGTAAACAGGATTATTCGTTTCAATCAGCAGGTCATTAATATAGATGAGGAACAGAGTTGGTGAAAGTATTGCGCCCTGAGGCACGCCCGCGTTGATGATGAATGTGTCCGAGATGTGTCCATCGACTGCAACGTGTAGGGATCGGTTCTTAAGGAAACTGGTCAGCCAGCTGCAGAGAGAGGCGGGAAGTCCCAAGGACGGCAGTTTGTTGAGCAGTCCGTCATGCCAAACTCTGTCGAATGCCTTTGAAATATCCAACGGAATCGCCCGAGACTCTCCGTAGTTTTCAATTGCCCCACTCCATATATGAGTCTAATCTAATAACATTTATTGGCTTTGTTACAATAGTATTTGGACACTTAAACCTAACATACATAGACTAACATTACACAATACATGGCCGGCTGGACGCCTGCATCTTGCAAGATGCTTCTGCGACCTCGCAACGGTTGTAGAGCGCGAAATTTTGGGCTAGATCGACTGCCCAGTCTATGTTTGAGATAGGCAGGTGGCAATGCACGATGCTGTTGTCGATCTTACTTGGGTTGGTACCCTTCAAGCGATTTAATGTTGGACATTACTTACAGATGGCTATGGATTTAGTTGGCTTGTTTTCAAGGGTGTAGGAGGGTGAGGGTGGGTAATTATGGGGAAAAGCATTCTGAAAAACCCCATGTCTCGGTTCACTGGGTTTGTACATACTCCCATTCATACTCTCATTCATACATACATTCATACGTGCTTGAAACTATCAATGATAGCTTCAATGAGGAGAATTGCAATGGTTATTAGCGATAATCTCGACGAAGTGTAGCCATGCTACGCCTGCCGGAACAAGGAGCGCAGAGGACGGTTTGGCAGCGGTTGTTCGACTGAAGTCGAAACGCTTGCCGGACCGTATTTATACGGTTAGCGAGTCCCTTAGCAAGCCCCACCCACCATGCTTTTGGGTCATAGTGGGAGGGGCCAGCTCTGGGCTAGCTATAGTCGTTCGAATTGGGACAACTTCTGTGCTCCTGTTACCTTTCGTTTTTGCGAAAGGCAACAGGGTGGCTTTTTAGGGGTGAATGAGGGTGGGGATTGCGGGAGCGATATGAAATGTTCAAGGAGGTCTGGGATCAAGGAAGAAAAAGGTCGTTTTCCCATGTATGGGCCCGTGTTTGGCTCTAAAATTCGGATTATACTTAGTGTCTGAAATATTGGCAGTCTTCGGCGAGCCGCGAATACCAAACTCGAAGAATCTGCACGCGAGTTTGTCTACATGTTCCCTGACATAGTCGACATGGGACATCGCGTGCAGATCTGCGGTTCTAGTATACCAACCCGCCGAAAGCGCAGCTTAAATGCCGGTTTTGTATTACTTGCAGTTTCTGCATTTGATAATCCGAGATAGAGCTCCAAACCGGTGCTCCGTACATGAGAAAGGGTCTGGTGATGGATAGGTAGAGGGTGATTTTATTTGCGGGGCTCAAAAAGGAACCATGCCTGATAAGGGGTCTTAACTTATCGCATATTATGCGGTTTTTGTTCCTTATATAGGATACATGTTCGATAAACGTAAGCCTCTTATCAAGCATGATCCCTAGATACTTTACTTTGGATTTGGGGGGGATGGGGGTGTTATTGATAAGGATGGGAAGGGCTTCAATGTTTTTAAATTTCCGAGTGAAAATGGCTAACTCGCATATATGAGTGACATAGGCCAATATATCTCCTGTCGATCTCTCTTTGCGAAAGCCGTATTGATTATCGCTGATTATTCTGTTACTCTCGAGGTACTTGAGTAGTTGCTGGTTGACTACACGTTCCATGACTTTGGAGATTATTGGACGCAAGGCAATTGGGCGATAGTTTGAGGGCGTGGTTTTCTTGCCATTTTTGGAACAGGTTGCACTCGAGCGACTTTCCAAGAGGATGGGTAAATCCCTTTTCTGTAAGAAAGAGAAAAAAGCCTGGAAAAAACGGGTGTTAGTTCGTTGGCGCAGTTCTTTAGCACGATGGCAGGTATTCCGTCCGGTCCTGATGCCTTTTGCGTATCTAGTTCTTTAAGGATTTTGCGAATATCACGGTGAGAAAACTTGACTTCTGCCATGGTAGTGTTGGTGTTCGATATGGTGGGGAGAGTCTTGCCTTGAGGGACGTCTAAGGTAGAGTGCGATGAAAACATTTTGGCGAACATGTTTGCTTTTTCCTTGGCTGTAGTCGCCGTGATGCCACGTTCGTCCGTCAAAGGTTGGAGAGACGTTTTTGTAAAGTTGTTACTTACTGCCTTTGCTACCGACCAGAAATTCCTGGAACCACTGGGGCATTGCAAAAGTTTATTCCTGATCCTTTGATTGTGTTTGTCCTTAGTTTCATCGATCACACGCTTGCACTCGTTTCTCGCTTCGATAAAATAATTGCGATTTTCCGCGGTCTGATTTTGCTGCCAGTACTTATAGGCTTGTTTCCTTCCTACAGCTCTTTCGCATCTTTTGTCGAACCAGGGCTTTTCTTTTGATGGTAACTTGATGGAATTTGGGATGTATGCTTCCATTCCTGAGGAGATTACTTGCGTGATCTCTTCGCAACAGTCTGACGGGTCGTCAGTGGCAAAGCAGACGTCGAGCCAAGGAAAATCTAGGTAGAACTGCCTTAGATCGTCCCAGTTTGCAGAATTATAATGCCAGATTTTGCGAGGTAATGGTGGATCCTTCTGTATGGGTGGAAATTCACAAACCGTTGTAATAAGTTTGTGGTCGGAGGTACCTAATGGCGGACCAACTGTAACCTTGTACTGGTCAGGATTGGTGGTCAGAAAAAGATCCAGGAGGGCGGCGAATTCGCCCCTCTCTGAGATTCGAGTTGGTTCGCCTACAAGTTGAGTAAGCCCGCAGCTGATGGCAAATGCTTCAGCTTCTCTACCTTCGTTGTCGGTCTTGTTGTGATATTTGAGCCAGTTGGTGTTGTGGGCATTGAAGTACCTCCCAGAACGATTATTTCTGAATTGGGGTGATCGACCTGTATTGAGTCAAAAGTGGTAGCTAGTGTTGAAAAAAAGCTTTGGTAGGCTCTATCGCTCGGAGGGCGATAGAGACAACATATAAACTTGGTTAATCCCTTGGCGGTGAACTTCAGCCACATGACGTCAAGATTGTTCGGTTCGAGTGTTTCCTCGCGGTGACATGAAAGGTCGCTTCGGACAAAAAGGCATATTCCGAACTTATATCTAAATCGGGTATGTAAGTCGTAACCAGGATAGAGATAGTTCACTGTTGTTGTTGTAGAACATACTTGTGTTTCTGTAAGGGCTAATATGTGTGGTCTATTTGCTTGTAGATGTTGGTGTACCGAATTTATGTTTGTATTTAGGCCTCTTATGTTGCAGAAATCTATTCTAAATTGGTTCCGTATCTTTGCTGTCTGTGAAATGCGGAATGAAGGGCTCCCAGGGCCACCCAGCCCCCGGAGATCCGAATGGCCGCGGAGTTTACTTCCGGAATATTTTGATCCTGGAAGCACCATCATGTCCATATATTCATACTGTGGAACCCGGGACCACCAGCGCGAAAGCGGAACGTGATTTGGGAAAACCACTTAGCGCTTCCTAATTCTGATGGGGTGGTCTTTCACCGGACGATGCGAGTAGGCTTATGCATCTACCACCTAGGGCCGCTTCCACTCGGAGCATCGGCCTCAGACTAATTACTTTGGCGGTCCCTAGTCTGACAGGGGTAAAAATGGGGTTTGTTGGATCACTCCCCCAGTGATCAGCTCCAGACTTTGTACTTTGGTGTTCTCCAGCCTTGGGGAGGACGATGGGATTTGATGAGCCATATCCCATGACAACTCGGAATGGCGGGGGCGTCACTCCCCGTAATCAAACTCCTCTC
>MU183876.1:20338-36450 GCA_016904865.1 Pissodes strobi | reverse complement strand
CCCGTAATCAAACTCCTCTCACCAGTTTGACGTTCCTGCCAGCCAATTGTACAAGTCACAAATTTTAATCTAATTGAATCCCAAATAAGCTTAAAAAATCAGGCAACTCAAAAACCTTTTAATCAACAACAAAGATCTGTGAATTTTAAACAATCTTTTAATCAAAACGCTCAGTCACATTTTAACCAAAATGCTCAACAATTTCAACAAAACAATTTTAAACAACCTTTCCCTTCTCGACCAATTCCCGTGCAACCTAGACCCGTAAGACATTTTCCCAAGAACGCACAAATTTTTGGAAAGCCCAAAAATGTGTTTGCTCCCCAGAGGAACCTTAATCAAAGACTTTGACCCAAACCTACCCCGATGTCCGTCCAGTCAGCCGGACCTTCTCGAATAAATCAACCAGCCCAAAATAGGCCTTATTATAATGATTTTCAACCTACTGGTCCTAGGAATTTTGCATCCCAAGAACTAACAAACTTACACACAAACCACGAACACTCAGAAGACCAAAACTGCGAAGAGTATTGCGACGATTATTATGATAATCAAGACATGCCCAATGTGCAAGAAGAAAATATTCTCCTTAGCCCCCATCAGGAGGATTTTAATGCAGAAAATCAAAATTTTCACGAACTAGCCTCTACCGACCAATTAACTTAAACAATATAGCTCAAAAAATCGAATTACCTTATTTCTTTTTACCAGAAATGCAAATTTTCGTTTTAATTGACTCGGGAGCCTCCGAATCAATTATTAATCCAAATATAGCCAACTTATACTCTGATTTACTATTTTACGAGCCTTTTGAAGTAACCGCGTACAAAAGAACCTATCGTGAAAACACCAATATTAAAATTCCTCTTTTGCAAGAAATAGAAATCAATTTACCCTTAAAAATGAGTGTTCTTAATTGGCACCACGATGTTGATGCTCTTTTAGGAAAAAAAGATCTTAAAAACCTAAATGCTATTTTAGATTATCAAAATAGGTGCTTAAAACTTCAACAAAATAAAAAACTAAAATTTTCACTCGCTTACAATAAACCTCTCTCTAAACCTATTGAAAATTTGAATAGTAACGCATTAATCATTTTAGTAAATCTCGAAAGCGGAGACGCTATATTACCTTCTTTTCAAACAAACAACCAAGTAGTAATTCCTGATAGTTTAATCACAGTTAAAAATGAATTTTGTAAAATTTCTAATCCACTTCCCAAACATAACATAAAATTCGATCAAAGAATGAGAGTTATTCCCAAAGAACACTTTGAGATAGCTAATCCACCGACGGATAATACCCCGTTTAAATTTCTAAACAATTACGTTTAAATCACTTAAATGATTTGGAAAAAAGCAAAATAATACCTCTATGTCACGAGTTCAAGGATATTATGTATTATGACAACTGCGATATAACTTTTACTAGCCAGACGAAACACTATATAAGAACTACAAACGATCGTCCCATATATGCTAAATCCATTCGCCACCCTCCTGCCATGCTGCCCGCAATTCAAAATCAAGTCCAAAAACTTCTAGACAATAAAATCGTTCGACCCTCTATATAACCTTATTCTGCTCCGGTTTGGATTGTCCCAAGGAAGGCCGACGCTTAGGGCAAGCAAAAATGCAGACTTGTCATCGACTACAGAAAAGTCAATGAAGCCACTATCGAGAATAAGTACCCCTTGCCAAGAATAGAGGAAATTCTAGATAACCTTGGAAAATGTACTGACTTTAGCACTCTTGACCCAGGGTTTCCATCAAATTGAGATGAGCCCTGATTCCATAGAAAATATGGCTTTTACCGTTAATAACGGGCATTTTGAATATTTAAGAATGCCCTTCGGTTTGAAAAATGCTCCCGCCACATTCCAGAAAATTATGGACGAGATTCTAAGAGAATATCTGTACAAATTCTGATTTGTATGTATGGACAACGCGACGTGGTCATCTTTTCGAAGTCCCTTCCTGAACATATTGACCATATTATCTTAGATCTTCAAAAAATTCCGAGAAGTTAACCTTAAAGTACAATAATTGGATTGTCTGGTTATCCAAAATAAAGGAATCTAATCCACGACTTATTCGTTGGAAATTAAAATTGGAGGAATTCAATTTTGAAATAAAATATAAAAAAGGAAAGGAAAATGCAGTTGCCGATGCTCTCTCACGTATCGACATAAATATCTTAGAAAAAAGCGAGTCAATAGTCCCCAACGCTGATAGCACTGTAGCCAACCTCGCCGAATTTGATCTTGCCGACTTTGCCCTTAACGAACGATATAACGACGTCATAGCCGAAAACATCGACCTACCTCAACCCAGAGAAAACGACATAGATTCGAATGCCACAGTACATTCCAACAACGACACTGAAGGCAAGTACCTGTTCCATTTCTGAACTACTCGTAAACTATGCATCCACACCTTTAATTATAGATTTTGGAAATCAATTTCTGCATAAATACACGAAACCATTTAAAAAGAATCATCATCTTGTTAGAATCGAACGAGATAAACTCCCAGATCATTTTTGTAAAATCTTAAAAGAAATAATTAAACCTGACATACATTTTGTTTTATACATCCCCAATTCTAATTTGAAACAAGAATTTCAAAAATATGTTGCCGAAAATCTAAATACTTCCGCGAAACTTCAAATATTTATGTAGCAGATATCGAAAACCAAGAACAACAAAAAGATATTATCTCCGAATATCATCAAAATAATCATAACGGCATAACGGAAACATATAACCAACTAAAACGAAAATATTATTGGTCCCAAATGCGCGAAACAATAACTACTCTAATTAATACTTGCGAGATCTGCTTACAAAACAAGTATGAAAGACACCCGTACAAAATAAATTATGAAGGCCCATTGCTAGCGGAAAAACCATTTAACACCCTACACATTGATATTTTCCAATTTTCAAATTGTCAGTTTTTAACTATTGTAGATTCTTTCTCTAAATACGCGGAAGCTTGTAAAATTAAGTTCATTTAACTCATTACCTCGTAGGAAGCGCGGATTAATAAATGTTCTTTTAAGTTACATAAAGTTCATTACAGGTAACTTGGACATTGACGACTTAGAGAATATAAACCAACACCTGCAAATTTTGAAGAATAATCAAATTAATTCTATGCATAAGATCAATGAACTAAGTTCATTTGCCGGACAGGTAACTGCTCGATTTCAAGAAAACGTAAACATTATAAATGAAAATTCAAAGAAACTTAAAGCCGATGTAGACATTTTAAATGACACTATTATGCTTCTACCGATATATTATCCCTTATATCTGTATTAATTTTTATGCTAGTTATATATTTATGGCAAAAGAAACATAAATCGATTCCCCTGAAGACTCTGCAGGACATCATCAACGAGGACGTTGAAGAATCTTAAGGGAGGAAGAGTTATATACATAAACCATTATTATTAATACACAATTCAGCATAATCGTAGAATAAGCATATTGGTATATTTTATAAACCTTAATTGTTACATGGAAGGTTTTCTGTATAATCATAGGTAGTCTTTAGTCACCAATGTAACTAGTAGGTTAAGCAAGTACGAAATAAAACTTTTTTTAAAATATATTCTACTGGTTCGAGTATTTTACTCGCGATGGTTTACTAAAATTTGGCTTCTTGACAAAAACATATGAATTAATAACCCAACTACACCGTTTTCAAATCTCAAAAAGAAGCTTTCAAGAAGCGATTTTCATCCGATAGGGTGCTAAAAGGTAAAGTAACATCATAGACCTAAGTATTTTGAAGGGAAAGCTATAACACGTTACAATAAGTAAGTACGAGTAGAGGCGGTGAAGAGAGATCAAATTAAGAATAAGCATATTGGTATGGGAAATTGCACTTAGGTTTCATCCCTATTTTATAATAATTAGACTGGGAATATATGGCACATTGGACGTATTGGTATTATATGCGATCATCTAGAAGTATATTGAAACAATCAGAATTTTAAGATGGAAAGCTCCAATGAATAGTTTACTGAAAGAGCTTTATGATTTGCAGAAGACAGATTATGTATATTATCTTTATTTCTACGCTATTGGCTATTGATATATAAATAAGAAAAGGGTAATTAATAAAGACCGGACTAAAATTGTTTGAATATTTTTGTGCTTTTGAAGGAGAAATGCATATTTTAAGAACTATTGCATATCCAAGCATGTTTTGGTACTTCTGTGTTATGTTCTTATGTTTTATGGCCCCCCGCCGCCTGAACACCTGAACTCGATTTCGATTTCCTTAAGAAGGCAATAAATAGGCTAATAAAGTACATAAACGATTCTTCTATTGCATTAGTCGGTGCGTTTTTTGGCCAGATGGATTTAACTAGAATTTATTTATCTACACCTTATGCCTTGTGTAAATTATTTCTTTCTTTACCAGTATTATTGAGGTTGTCGCTTGTCGTAGCCGCAGTTAGTACTGTACGGCCAAACAAAGTTAAAGTAACGAAAATGGTGATTATGTCGAAAATCCTATATACTTCGTGGATTAAGCCTTATTCAGGACTTGTTTTGGACGGCGATCCTGCTTTTTCCAAGCCTTGATCAAAAGTTGTTTCCTGCTCGAAAAAATTCCAAATAGACCAGCACATTAAGACGAGGTCTCACACTGCTAAGGTTAACAAGATGAAAGCCGGTCCAATTCAGTCAACGTTAAAGCAGTCTTTTGATTCTTTTAAAAACGAAAACCATGGTCAGTCAGAATTTAACGAATATCTATGTAAAATGTTTTTGGCTGCTAATATTCCTTTAAACAAGATGACCAACCCACAAGTAAAAGCTTCTCTGCAAAGATATTCAAAATTTAATGCTCCAGATGAATCAACATTAAGAAAAAAACGTCGCTGGAAAAGTGTTTGATACAATGCTAGATGAAAGAGGTAACTATATGTATATTGTCATCGACGAAACAACCGATTCGTGTGGCTGTTACATAGTTAATTTAATGATAGGAAAACTCACAGAAGAACCTGAAGAAAATCACACCTCATAGCTGTAAAAGAACTGAAAAAAACAAACAACCTAAATGTGCGTACAGACATGCAACAGAACACCGTAACGTAACCTCACCGCGAATCGAGTCTGGACGGCACTCTGCAACCTCGTAACAGTACACTAACAGCGTAACACCGTATCAATGATACGGTATCATCGCAGCGTCCCATCAGTTGTCGGTCTTTCGGCGTCGCATCAAAGAAATGTCCGCGCTGACGTTGCACTATAAATTTGCATGTGTGGACGTGTCTGCGAACCATATAGCGTTCGTTTCGTTTTCGTCGTTCACCACTAAATTAATTAATATCTGGGACGCCTATATGTTACGCGTTGATGTTTCGCGGCGATGTTCTGTTGCACCTAAATTAAATTGAAAACCTCATCGCATCGTAACTACGTCGCGCAACAGAATATGTTGCGTGGTGGAGTTACGTTACGGTGTTCTGTTGCATGTCTGTACGCACCTTTACAGTTCCCCGTTTTATTCAGGAAACATTAACAATTTCTTTTTGCCGAATTCAGTTTCCATAGATAAAATTCTTGTCCTGTTGCCCGATGCTGCGCCGTATATTGTAAAGGCAGGGCAGAATTTAAAAATATTTTATGAAAATTTAATTCATGTAAATGTAAATGTGAAAAAAATATTCATAAAGGCCGCATTAAGAGTGGTTTTACAAGGCGAATTTGCCCATCATTACCACCTGAGCCTGTTGTGACCAGATGGAGTACCTCGATTCGTGCGGCAATATTTTATGTAGATAATTTTAAAAAATTGAAAGACTAATTTCACAAATGTCTGATGAGATGATTCACGGTGTATCCAAAAGTGTACAAAAATATTTCAAAATGTTAAAGTGGAACACCAGATAATGTATATTCAGTGTAACTATGTATTTCTAGCAGACAGTATTTTGCAACTAGAAGAATCGTGTACAAATCTACCGGTCGATGAATATAATAGAAACATGTGTACAAAATTGCAATACGAGGTGTGGTAGGAAAAAAGGAAAAACAATAGTGACAAAATTAGAAAGTTTAATAGAAAGAACACTGGTTTTAAGGCAGGTCGTAAGCATAATGTCAGGGAAAACTGTAAATAATTTGGCTATTGAACCTGCCTTAGTTCCAAAATTAAAATTTTGCCCTATAGAGAGATCGTTTTCTTTGCACGAACATGTACTTAGGAATAGACGACATAGTTTGTAACATTGCAAATGTTACCCAATACAATATTGCGATTTCCTCCATTTACTGGTTACTTTGTGATATCGATATTGTCACCACCTTACTCTCGCGACCTTACGACAGGTGTTCGAATCTGCGTGGCAGATAGTTCATTTCCGGTTACTACGCGGTTTAGCACTATATATATTCTTTTCGCAAGAGAAATCTGGGCTTGTCGCCCGGCGCCGGCGCTCCATGCGTCGTGGCAGAGAGAAGCACGACAAAGTGTAGCCGAAATTATCTTGGCTATTTTTGACCATCCAGTCGAAATATCGTTTGCTTTAAAAGTGGAATGCTTTGGCAAATATAATCACTAGTTGGACTTGCCGCCACGTTCTCTGAGAATTACCGCCACGTTCCGTGGAATTTTCCGTAGAGAGGAATTTCTTCCCGAGAGACAGAATCCATTCAGTAAGCCGTACCGGTTTTTTTTGTTGGAGTGACGCCCTCAAATTAGACGTTCTCTTGTCAGGGAGCCATGTAATCCTCAACTAGAGCAGGATCGCGCAATACCTATTTGTTTTATATATCTACGACTCTGAATCGCTGAATACCAATTACCTTTGTCTTTCTTATCGATTAATTTGATTTTGGTTAATGAACCATTATCAGATATTTAGTACCGCTATTTCATTCTGATTAATGAATAATTATCGAACATTTGGTATCGCTTTATTTCATTTTGATTAATGAATATTTATGGAATGTTTAGTACCGTTTAATATCATTTGGATTTTTTTTAAGACAGTGGCACACTCTAATGAAGATCCTATGGCACTCGACGAGTGGTGTGTGCGCGAAGATGTTGATTGACACGGTTCTTAAATATTTGTAGGTTATAATTAGGGGAAAACACATGTCTTGGGGGTGAGTTCCACAGTAATGCCAGACAAAGGAATCCATGTAAACCGACGTTCTAGGTGTTTCCAGTTGTACAACGAACGGGAGCGCTCTTACCGCCTGTCGCGACTGTCTGACAGACGTTGCTGGAGGCGGGATGATGCGGACCAAATCCAACGTAACATCTGCCGTGAAAATAGCTGAAAAACAGGGATATCTCGGCCGCATGTCTGCGGTGTTCCAGACTATCCAGATTCCGGGTCAACTCCGGGTCGCCGACAAGACGCACAGCTCTCTTCTGAATGGAATCCAGTCTTATTTGCGCTTTGCAGAGCAAGAGCAGCTGCTGCGGTGTATACAGTTTTTTGTTGCGAAATAGCACACCAAGCTTTTGCGAGGCTAATTTTGCGATGTTAGCAATGTGGTCATGCCAGGACATATTGCTGTTGACCGAGACGCCCAGTAGTCCGATTGACAAGGATGAAGGAATGACTGATTCTGCTTGAGTTTTTGCTGCATTGAACTGGACCAAATTCCTGTCGCCCCAGGTTCGAACTTTCTCCAGATCTTGATTAATTGTTGTAATATGCTCCTGTCTGCGGTGATAAGTCTCAGTCGCTGGTAAAGGTTTTTCTGATCTAAATTGGGAGACAAGTGTACTGTCATCTGCAAAGCTGTAATCAGGATTATTGGTTTCGGTCAGCATGTTATTGATATAGATGAGGCATAGAGTTGGTGAAAGTATTGTGCCCCGAGGCACTCCCGCATTAATGGTGAATGTGTCTGCGATGTGTCCATCAACTGCAACGTGCAGAGATCGGTTCTTAAGGACACTGGCAAGCCAGCTGCAGAGGGACACTAGCAGTCCGAAGGACGGCAGTTTGTTGAGCAATCCGTCATGCCAAACTCTGTTAAATGTCTTCGAAATATCCAACGCATTCGCTCGAGATTCTCCGTAGTTCTCAATTGCCCTACTCCATATATGAGTGATATAGGCCAATATACCTCCTGTCGAGCTCTGTTTGCGGAAGCCGTATTGGTTATCGCTAATTATTCTGTTAGTCTCAAGATACTTGAGTAGTTGCTGATTGACTACACGTTCCATGACTTTGGAGATTATTGGAAGCAAGGCAATTGGGCGATAGTTTGAGGGCGTGGTTTTCTTGCCTTTTTTTGGAACAGGTTGTACTCGAGCGACTTTCCTAGAAGATGGGTAAATCCATTTTCGGTAAGACAGAGAAAAAGTCTGAAAAAAAAACGGTGTTAGTTCGTTGGCGCAGTTCTTTAACACGATGGCAGGTATTCCATCCGGTCCTGACGCCTTTTGTGTACCTAGCTCTTTGAGGATTTTACGAATGTCACGGTGGTGAAACTTAACTTCTGTCATGATAGTGTTGATGTTAGACATGGTGGGGAGAGCCTTGCCATGGGGGACGTTTAAGGTAGAGTTCGATGAAAACATTTCGGCGAGCATGTTTGCTTTTTCCTTAGCTGTAGTAGCCGTGACGCCGCGTTCGTAAGAGACGGTTTTTGTAAAGTTATTACTTACTACCTTTGTTACCGACCAGAAATTCCTGGAGCCACCGGGGCACTGCAAAAGTTTATTCCTGGTTCTTTGAGTGTGTTTGTCCTTAGTTTCGTCAATCACACGATTAAATCACTGCGACTTTCAGCGGTCTGATTTTGCTGCCAGTACTTGTAGGCTTGTTGTTTCCTACCTACGGTTCTCTCGCATCATCTGTTGAGCCAGGGTTTTCCTTTTGACGGTGGCTTGATGGAATTTGAGATGCATGTTTCAATTCCTGAGGCGATTACTTGCGTAATCTCTTAGCAACAGACTGACGAGTCGTCAGTGCCAAAGCAGACGTCGAGCCAAGGAAAATCCAGGTAGAACTCTCTTAGATCCTCTAAGCTTGCACAATTGTAATGTCAGATTTTACGTGGCAATGGTGGATCCTTCTGTGGCAGTTCACAAACCGTTGTAATAAGTTTGTGGTCGAAAGTACCTAATGGCGGACCAACTGTAATTGTGTACTGGCCAAGATTTGTGTTTAGAAAAAGATCCAGGAGGGCGGCAAATTGACCCCTCTCTGAGATCAGAGTTGGTTCGTGTACAAGTTGAGTAAGCCCGCAGCTGATGGCAAATGCTTCAGCTTCTCTACCTTCGTTGTCAGTCTTGTTGTGATGTTTGAGCCAGTTGGTGGTATGGGCATTGAAATCTCCCAGAACGATTACTTCTGAATTGGGGTGGTCGACCTGTATTGAATCAAAAGTGGTAGCTAGTGTTGTAAAGAAGCATTGGTAGGCTCTATCGCTCGGAGGGCGATAGAAGCAGCATATGAACTTGGTTAATCCCTTGGTAGTGAACTTGAGCCACATGACGTCAAGGTTGTTCGGTTCGAGTGTTTACTTGAGGTGACACGAAAGGTCGCTTCGGATAAAAAGGCACATTCCGAACTTATGTCTAAATCGGGAGTTTAAGTCGTAACCAGGGTAGAGGTAGTTTACTGTTGTTGTCGTAGAACATATTTGTGTTTCTGTAAGGGCTAATATGGGTGGTATATTTGTTTGTAGTTCGTGGTGTACCGAAGTAATGTTGCAGCAAAAAGCGACAATATGATTGGAAAGTAGAACCAAAGTCAGACGGGAATGGTCTCCAAGAATTTGCAGTAACGAACACAATGGTTACAGAAATATTTAGTAACCTAGACAAATTTCATAACTTTACCAACACTAAAAAAATGGTAATAACAGATGAAGATCAGGCAACTCTCAGAAACGCACACAACGAGTTACACAAACTATTTACCATGATGGTCCTTAACATGGGTGACTTGGAAAAAAAATATATGTCACTAAAATATGAAATAACAAATACAGAGTCTGCAGCTAAAGATCAACGAGCGGGAAAATGTGATAAACAAAGGTATTCTGAGGTTCTAGGCACAAAGGCATGTGACAATGTAAGAAACGAAATTCAGGAACCAAGAAAAGAACCGCAACCATGGAACACTCCCCCCCAGGAATACAAAAACATGAGACAATTATTCGTGTCGCAAACGTACAAGACTCCAAAGAAGCCCTTAAAAAGGTTAGGAGTAACCTCAGCGGTAAAGAAGTTGGGAGAGCATTTAAAAACGTCAGGCATACAAAAAACGGAACAATCATTGTTGAAAGTTTTGACAAAAAACAGCCGGACAAATTAAAAGAAGCCTTAGAAAACAACGCGGATATGCAAGTTAAAGAGGCACAAACAAATGAACCAATGTTTATGTTGACAGGGATTGAGAAAGGATTTTCTAATACAGAATTCCTACTAGAGATTGAGAGGCTAAACTACGAAGTAGTGGAAGAACTTGGATATAGTGTACACGATAAAATACAAGTTATTACTAAAAGGCAATGCAGAAATCAAGCAAAGGAAAATTGGATTTTGCAAGCACCTCCTGCAATTGCAAAATGGTTTCTGAAAAGGGGTAAGGTATTTTTCGACTTAGTAACTGTGTATGTTCAAGAATACTTCAACTTGGCGATGTGTTATAAGTGTTGTGGTTTTGGACATGTTGCTAAGTTCTGTTCCGAAAAGGAATGCTGTTTCAAATGCGGGGAAGAACATCAGGCGGAAAGTTGTAAACAGGAAGTTTTCAAGTGTTTTCAAGTGAATTGCATAAAGCTACGGCTAAATGAGATCAGTCACTCAGCAAGGGACAGAGCTTACCCCGTGTATAATAGAAGACTGGCTAGATATAAAAATACTATAAACTATGATTTTTTATAGAAAATACCGAGGAAAACATCTTGGATTTAGAAAGTAAACAGGAAGCTGGAACAACCAGGTGCAGTGAAAGTGAGACATACAGCATACTTCATCAAAATGTACAATCATTGGGAAACTCAGTGGACAGTGTGAACAATTTAACAAAAAATCACGCAAGCTGTGTCATACTATGTATAACAGAACACTGGAAAACAAATGACGAACTAAAACTGGACAATTTTGTTCTAGCAAGTGCTTTTTGCCGAGGACACAAGGAACATGGTGGTAGTGCTGTGTATGTACACAAATGTATTAGATTTAAGACAAGAAAAAACATCTCACAATTATCAGTGATAAATGATTTTGAATGTTCAGCGGTGGAATGTGAAATTAAAAAAGAACGACTCATAGTACTATCAGTATATAGATCTCCCTCAGGCAACATGAATATTTTCCTGTCATGTATTGAAAGGATTCTGTCCAGCATTTTTACTGAAAATAAAAAAATTGTAATAGCTGGGGATATTAATGTTGAAATGGTAACGCCAAATGAGAATCGAACTAATCTATTGTCATTAATGTCTTCGTTTAACATAAGTCCTACCATTTTTGAAAACACACGGATAACTTTAAATACGGCTAGCTGTATTGATAATATTTTTGTAAATTTTGATATTGTAAATAGTTTAGTAATAGATGCATTCATCTCAGATCATACCGCTCAAAGGTTGCATGGACTTGAAATAAACATACCACAATACAAGAGGTTCATATCCGGTGAAAATAAGCAGACGTTTTTAAATTGTTTGAAAGACCAAAATTGGATGGAAGTGTATGCAACTGAAAATGATGATGTGAATAAAAAATGGAATATCTTTGTAAATACATACACTCAATTGTTCTTTCATAGCTTTCCTTTAAAACTAGTTTCTCCCAATAAAAAAAGGAACAAATATTAAGATGATGACAGGGTGAAAAATTGTAAAAATAGACTTACTGCTTTATTACTGTTATCTAGATATGACAGGCGTGCAAAGTCGGAATATATAAGAGTCAAAAAAGAATACGACTCTCTTTTAAAAACGGTGAGATCCGAAACGTATGAAAACAAAGTACGATTGTCGGATAACAAAATGAAATGTATGTGGAGTGTTTGCAAGGATATTCTAGGAAAAAATGACAGCTCGAAGCGAAATGAAATGGAAGGGAACCCACATGAAATTGCAAATGAATACAATGATTACCTTCTATCAGTTGTTCCTGATATATTAAAAAAATTAGAGAGTAGGCCTTTTCAGTGTGGTATCTTGCCAAATAACCAGTCAATGTATTTGTACCCAGTGTCTACAACTGAAATATGTGAACTTGCAGGAAAAATTAAAAACAAACACAGTAGTGGGGTTGACGAAATACCAACCAGTATCATTAAGTTGTCAGTGCCTTGTATTAAGGATGTGTTGGTATTTTTAATCAACGAATGTTTTAATCGAGGTGTTTTTCCAGACCAGTTAAAGCTAGCTTTGATAAAACCTATATATAAAAAGGGGGATCCAGAGCTTTTTGAGAATTACAGACCTATAAGTCTCCTGCCCGGTTTTTCAAAACTGTTTGAATTAGCAATTTGCAATAGGATAGTTCACTTTTTTAATAAGTGCGAGTTATTTAATAGCCATCAGCATGGGTACACAGCTGGAAAATCAACTGAAACTGCAATATACATGTTTTCAAGGGCAATACTCAGACACCCAGAAAATAATGAAATGGCACTCGGGATATGTTTGGATCTGTCTAAGGCATATGATTGCATCGATAGACAGTTGTTGCTTAAAAAGTTAGAGCTCTATGGCATTAGGGGACATGCCCTAGACCTTTTTAAATCCTACTTACTAAACCGCAAACAGATAGTAAAAATATCAAGTAATGGAATAACTTGTCTGTCGGACACTAAAAGCTGTGACTTGGGAATTGCTCAGGGCAGTATTATGGGTCCTATTTTGTTCATTATTTATATAAATGACATATATCTAATTGGGGAAGGGCAAAGGGAATGTATTACATGTTATGCCGATGACACAAATCTGATTGTTGGAGGAAAAAATATTGACGATATTAAAGAAAGAGCCTTGGGTGTTTTTGTCAGGGCTAGTGACTGGTTCGGGCAAAACAGACTTGTTTTAAACAAGGACAAAACTAATATAATTATATTTAGGACTAAGTTATGTAGGGCACAGAGACCAGATACTTTGGAGCTTGATAGCCCAGATGTAAATATTGCAGGAAGTGTACGATTTTTGGGTGTAGAAATAGATGAATTCTTGGATTGGTCTGATCATATAAATAGTTTAACAAAAAAATTAAGCTCTGTATGCTATGGAATAAGGATTGTAGGAAGCTATATGAGTGAAAAGTCCCAAAAGATAATGTACTTTGCAAACTTTCAGTCAATTTTGAGATACGGAATTATCTTTTGGGGCTGCAGTAGTCAAATACAAAAATTGTTTGTTATTCAAAAACGAACTCTCACGTGCATTAAGAAAATGAAATTTCGAGATAGTTGTAGGGGTGTTTTTAGGAGAGAAGGCATAATGACACTTTATGGTTTATATATCCATGAATCACTTATGTTTTTCTTTTAAAATAGGGATAGTTTTGAGTTATTTAATGGTCATGAATACAATACAAGGACTTTAAATGTAAATTATCCAGTTCATCGTTTAACACTCACTGAAAAAAGCCCATATTACGCATGCCGTCGACTATTTAATAAGTTGCCAAATGAAATTAAGAGAATAGAAAGCCTCAGGGTATTTAAAGGTAGTGTTAAGCGTTTGTTAATTGAAATGGAGCCCTACTCTTTTGGCGATTTTCTGGATGATGTCCAAACTATGTAAAATTTGAATAAGATAATATTAAGTAGTTGTCTTTTGTTGAATTGTGTTGTCGACTGACGCGATTTCTTTTATGTGAAATATATTTCTCTTGGAATGTATGTATAACACATTTTGGAATAAAGCTAACTTATTATTATTATTATTATTATTATTGTACTGAGGCCTCTTATGCTGCAGAAATCTATTCTAAATTGGTTCGGTATCCTTGTTGCTTGTGAAACGTTGCATTAGGGACCCCCAGGGCCACCCGGCGCCCGGAGATCCGAATGGCCGGGGAGTTTACCTCCGGAATGTTTTGATCCTGGAAGCGCCATCATGTCCATATATTCCCACTGTGAAACCCGGAACCACCAGCGCGGAAGCGGAAGGTGATCTGGAAAAACCACTTAGCGCTTCCCAGTTCTGGTGGGGTGGTCCTTCACCGGACGATGCGAGTAGGCTTATGCATCTACCACCTAGGGCCGTTTCCACTGGAAGCGTCGGCCTCAAACTTATTTCTTTGGTGGTCTCTAGTTTGAAAGGGGTGAGAATGGGGTTTGTTGGGTCACTCCCCAGTGATCAGCTCCAGACTTTGTGCTCCAGTGTTCTCCAGCCTGGGGGAGGATGATGGGATTTCATTGGCCACATTCCGTGGCAACTCGGAATGGTGGGGGCGTCACTCCCCATAATCAAACTGCTCTCACCAGTTTGACGTTAATGATTAATTATTGAATAATTAGTATCGCCTTATTTTATTTTGATTAATGAATATATAATTAATGGTTATCGGTCATTTAATTGATTAGTGTATCTTCCTTACCGCTATGTAGCATTTTGTTTAATGAATACATAATCAAACGACACCTGGTCGTTTACTGTTTTTATCGTATATGGAATAATTATTTCTCTTTATTCGTTTATAATTGATTACCTCTCAAATTTTCGCCAATACCTTTATTTAATTTCATGTCATATAATAACTTGCTTAATTTGTTTGATTAACTTACAGATAATTGACTGTTCAACAGTTTCATACCTATTAATTTTCTCTAATACCTTTATTTAATTTCATAAGTCACATAATGACTAGTTCCTAGTTCAAATATTATACCATATCCATCTATTCTCTTCAATGCAATAGTTTAGTCGAGCAATTATAGAAGGCAGTAATTTTTTTTAAGCTAATGCTATGTTAACCGATTGATTTATATTTTTCTTACTGTAATTTTCATACCTGATATTATTTCGAGTAGAGACTTTAAGCAGTTAACGCACACTACTTCTTTCACCTTTATAATTATGAGATTTGTCGAATATACCTTTATCAAAATGTCGATTAATTCTCATCGTTTTTCAGGAATTGAAATTAACTCATTTATTATCTTTGTCGATTATTTGATGTTGACTTTTCTTAGCATCTCATAGTACTACCTTATTTAACATTTATCTCCATAATGCATTCGCTATTATCTGATTTACCGGAATATTATACTATAATCAATTGTACGGCTCATAGCAGTGCTAATCTTATGTAGTTGTCCTTTGCAACGACTGCGCTTAAAAGCATATGCGAACTGAGCTCAATTCGTTTTTTATCTATTTCCCGTATTAATTATTTCACAGATTTAATGTGCGATTGACTTTTAATGATATAATTATATCATCGCTGCCATGAGATTTATTCAGGATAGCTTACTGGTTATTAACATGTACAAAATATCTTACATAAACTCCTAAAAAGCAAAATTCCTCCCAAGAAAAGATCAAACATCATCTATTCGATTCCATGTCAAAATTGTCCAAATAAATACATTGGAATGACCACACAACTTTAAAGTAGCAGGTTGAATGTACATAAGTATACTACCACCGAAAAACACGAATTTAATTACGCAGATATTAAAATACTGGATAGCGATAACAATTATCACAAACTAACAATTAAGGTAATGATGCACATAAAAAAAGAACAAAATAGCGTATACTCTAAAAAAGACATTGACAATCTTAGTCAAATATATTTTAACTTAATAAAATAATGAAGGCGGACCTTTAGTCACCACTCCGAAATTATCACCTCATCTATTTATGGATGCATTTTTTAAATAATAAATAAAAATTATATTCCTTCGCAGAACATCTAAATAAGTAGCAGCAACAGCGGTCTGCCTTTTAAAAATATATATTCAAGGTGCCTATTATTTTAATATGTAATACCTATAAAATTAACTGTTTTTATTGAAATGTATTGTCCTATAATGTATAAATTCACCAAAAATGTATACACAATGTATCGTATTAATTTATATATATTTCATGAAATTTTCATTGTAGCAAACCAAGGAAGAATGCCACTAAACTTTTGTAAAAG
>MU183876.1:0-15338 GCA_016904865.1 Pissodes strobi | reverse complement strand
TATATATATATATATGAATCTAGGACCATTTTTCGAATGACAATTTTCCGAAAGACAGTTCTTCGACTGGATAAAGATCCGAAAAATAAATAAACAGCAGTTCTGTGTTAGGATCATTAAACAACGGAATTGGGCGTTCCCAAAGGAATAAATGAATACATTTTTTTCCATCCCTGGATATACTGCCAAGGTTCCAAAGTTAATATCAAAAATAAAATGAGGAACTCATTGAATATTTCGAAAATAATTGTGCAAATGATTTAATGATTGGAACGGGAAATGAAGATTGCAATTGAGTCGGAAAATATCGATAAAGATGGAGATGCTAGAATAACAGTAATAGCCGATGATGCTTGGACAATTATGGGAATAATTACAATGCCAATTCAAGAATAAGGTACATTGTAGGATACAAGATCCAGAAATTCTATTATTGGGCAATACGAAATAAATACTGTTCAATCTGTCAAACAAACACAGGACGCAAAAATCTGATCCGTGAGTAAATTAAGTCCACTTACAGACATAGGGTACATATATCTGGTCTGCCAGTAAACAGAGCTCCTTTATCTACACGATACTCCATACACAAGAGTAGCTCTCTACCCTCGTCAGTTTGAAATATTGTGCATAATTCTCGGGCATTGATGTTTTCAATTTTAATCAGTATCTTACGCTGGAATAAGCATTATCTGGCATTAACTTTATGTTTCAATTATCAAATGATAGAGCAGCTTCTTACACTTTGCAAGTTAAAGTTATTACATAGCATCTCTTAGCATTGGCATCATAAGCATTATTAATTAATACGAATTGGGCCATCTGGAGGCCACCCTTATGGTAATTAAGGTCGTCTTATATACAGTAAAACCCAATAGAAGCACTCAATTTCATAAGCCACGGGACTTTCCTTTGAAGTGAGGTTCACTTCTTCTATTCAGTAATATTAAGCAGTACAAAGTCTGGAGCTGAGCAATGACAGTTTGTGACAAGAGGGGCTGCATTGTATTAGCAGGCAGGAATGTCAAACTGGTGAGAGCAGTTTGATTACGGGGAGTGATGCCCCCGCCATACGAGTTGCCACGGGATGTGGCCCATCAAATCTCATCGTCCTACCCCAGGCTGGAGAACACCGAAGAACAAAGTTTGGAGCTGATCAATGACATATTGTGACAAGAGGGGTTGCATTGTATTAGCTGGCAGGAACGTCAAACTGGTGAGAGCAGTGAATATGATAATTAACATAAGGTTAATGCTTATAGGAGTGTGCTTAGTACCTAGCACACACCTCGCCGAAGTTAGCACATCAATATAATATAAATTAAGGTGTATTAAACGCACGGGGGGACTTAGCACACCCCTACAGTTGAATATATAGGGGATGGGGTGAATTTTTGTTGGCCGCCCCTCAGTTAATATTTTTCCGTCAAACAGCAGCTTAGACCTAGCACCGGCTAGCACAACCATTTTAAGGGGTTTGAGGCTTTTTGGTGCTTTCAGAGCTTAAAGTACCATTAAACACAACTAATACTTATGTGCTTCTATTCATAACAATAGCAATAACAAAGATGTTTGAAGATGAATTTGCCTTGCTAGTTTTTTTTTAACCTTATTTCTTGTATTTCGCACAAAAATTTTAGGTGGCGATTTTCTAAATTTGTCTCTTTGTTTATGTTTAACATATTAAATATATTATCTATAACTGGGCTAAACTTTGTAGGTCCATGTAGAGTAGACTATAAAATTGTGCAAAAGTAGGAGCTACGCTGAAACTAAACCTTCTCGAATCGCATACATTATTCTCTGTAATACTAATTGCCTCAAAATGGTTGTGCTAGCTGCTAAGCACACTCCTATAACAATTATCTTTACCAACACTTAAAAGAACCCAAACGTTGACATGACCCCCCACCCCCGCATTAGGTATCGTTCCAAGAATATAATTTTTCGACCTCGTCTGGTCCGAACTGCTACACCGACGTCATCGATTTCGGCCGAAAAAAAAACTTTTCTTCTGGAACCTGCCCGGTAGGTTCCACGGGTCCCTAATGTTCAGATTCGGTGTTTTTGACTCCGAAGACCCTCGAGTACCAATTAGACCAAATGGCAGCTCACGTTTCCTTTAACCAAAATGGTTGAGCTAGGTCTAAGCTTGCTGTTTTGACTGAAAGATATTAGCTGAGGGGCGGCCAGCAAAAATGCATGCCATCCCCTATACATTCAACTGTAGGGGTGTGCTAGCTCTTAAATTTGATGTGTTAGGTTGTGCTAGGTGCACTGTTATTTGAACAAAGAAATCCAACCGGGGAGGGGGCAGCGTTAAACTGCCCACCCCCCTTCCCCCCGAAAGCAACAGCATTTTCGTTCTAAACTCTTGGTGTGCTAGCTCTAAAAATATATGTGCTAGGTGCTCTTTATTTGTGCTAGCATTTTAGCAAAATAAATCCAACCGAGGGGGAGGGGGGGCGGTGCAGCGTTAACCTACCCCTCTCCCGAATTCAACAGCATTTTCGTTCTAAACTGTTGATGTGCTAGCTCTAAAAATGTATGTGCTAGGTGCTCTTTATTTGTGCTAGCATTTTAGCAAAAGAAATCCAACCGAGGGGGGGGCAGCGTTAACCTGCTCCTCCCCCGAATTCAACAGCATTTTCGTTCTAAACTGTTGGTGTGCTAGGTCTAAAAATTGATTTGCTAGGTTCTGCTAGGTGCCCTTTATTTGTGCTAGCATTTTGGCAAAAGAAATCCAACCGGGGAGAGGGGCACGTTAACCTGCCAAATCCCCCCCCCCCCCGAATTCAACAGCATTTTCGTTCTAAACTGTTGGTGTACTAGCTCTAAAAACTGATGGGCTAGGTTGTGCTAGGTGCCCTTTATTTGTGCTAGCATTTTTGTAAAAGAAATCCAACCGGGGGAGGGAGGGGTGGCAGCGTTATGTCAATGTCATTCAAGGTAAAAGACACCACAAAACGGTCCCAAGGGCGTACAAGGTCATATACGCTTGGAGCAATTCCATGGTCACAAGGTCAAATTATCTCAATGTCATTCAAGGTAAAATACACCAAAACAATCCCAAGGGCGTTCAAGGTCATACACGCTTGGAGCAATCCCAAGGTCATATGTGCGACCTTCAACAAAAAACACAAGGGCATTCAAGATCAGATTAGCTCAGTGTCATTCAAGGTCGACTATACCCAAGGCCAAGTAGGCGGGGGTCTCTCAAGGTCACCGAGAAAAAAATGGTGGGGGAATTGAGTCCGGCCTAAACACTACTAATATCAGTTGGCAAAATGGCAAAAATATAATTTAAAGGGTGACACAGAAAACTATTTAAATGGAAATATCTATTATTTTTGAAATTAGAAAAAAATATTTGCAAAAAACATTGTTTGACATGATTTGCTTTTACATATGATTTTGTGTCTAATGTACACATGTTGTTTAAAAAAATATATTTCATGTATCAAAACTTAACAGCTTTCGAAATATTTACGCTTTTAGAACTACTTTATAATATAAATAATTGTCATATTTGATCCGATGAAAATCCACAAGCTGTTGAGCCAAGTGCTTTTCAAGGACCTTCCTAAATACAAGTTTAGTGCAACATTTTGGGGCATACGGCCTTAGGTTTATCCGTGGCACCTTGAATAGGTTAACATATCTGGAAATGAAATTGAACACTTTATCGACGAACTACTACTTGAAACTCTGTAAAATATAATTTGGCAACAAGACGGATCACCTCCCCATAATATTCTGGTAATAACAGACTTCCTTCATAATAATTATCAAGTGTGGATGGATAGATATGGAGTAATCAACTGGCCCGCGAAGTCCCCAGATCTAACGCCCATGGCGACCTTCTTTTGGGGTTATTTGAAAATTACAATCTATAGAGAAAGAAGTAACAATATTGGCGAAATTCAGAGAAAAATTGTCGAAGAAATAAGAAATTTAAATGGAAATGAGAACGAAGAAATTATAAATGCACTAGAACGCCAGAAAATAATTTACGAGAAATGAAACGAGGTTAATGGGGGACATGCAGAACATTTAATTTAGGCTAGAAATTATACGTTTTAATTACCAAGTATGTTATTTCCAAATTTAGTAAACGTATTTTAAAAACTACATATTATAGCTCATTTCGTAAAATATTAGTAAAAAATTGATGAATAAGTAAATCAGACTTCCAACATCAAAGCCATGACATTTGAAAAAAAACCTTTATCTCCAGGTAACAGTAGGTATTTATCTAAAAAGGTAAAGCAATTTCTGTCGAAAAAATCATAGTATTTCGTAGTTCTAAATCCGTAAATATTTCGAAAACGGTTAAGTTTCGGTACACGATATATTTTACAAAAAACATGCAGAATTTGATAGAAAATTCAGAACCACATAAAAGATGTGGTATATTACATCTAAAAAACAAAGTTGGCATGTGCCTTGTTTTTTTGAAATACCATGTATACATTCAAACATGAGCATGTGTACAAGCAGATGAAATCAAACAATTTTTGTTGGAAATATTTTTTTCTAATTTCAAAAATAATAAAGATATTTCAATTTAAATAATTATCTGGATTACCCTGTATATTATAAATTCTGTTGAAAGCTTTCTGTGCGACAGTTCAATGATAGATCAGACGGATAATATTTTTAAAAGAAGCTTTTCTGAGCCACCTTACTTAATACAAAGTATTTGTTTGGGTTAATAAACTGAACTATTTAGTTAAAATAATGCCCTCGATTACAAAATAAAAAATAGAATGAAAGGTGAAATGTTATCTAATAATTCACAACTTATAGGTACAGTAAGCAACAAAACTAATGCCTCTAGATTAATAGTGGTCCAAAAAATAAAACACCTAAATATGTTTTTTACAATGAATTCCTCATATTGAATTAATAGCAATTAATTCGCCTTATTACCCCATGACCTTCTTATACTAGGTGTTATTTTGAAACATTAATTTTGTTGTTGTTTAGGAATAAGCTATTTTAGCTGATACTTACCAATATCATCAGTTGTCGTTCCTCTTTTACTCTTTTGTGGTACACCTGCCGGAATTGGATCACCTAGACTATTAATTGTAATTTGTTTGGGAAACTGGTTTTGGAAGTTCATAACACATCCGTAAGAGCAAAAATTTCTGATGGTTGCGTCGGACATTGTTAAATGATAGGCTGGATTTGACTGTTTTTTACAAAAATTGCAAGGATATGGTTTAGCGTTAACAGCATTTAGAGACACTTGGTACATATTAAGGCAGTTTATGCTACACATATTAATAACAGACGTTGCTTTCGAGTATTTTTTAATCATGTCAAAGTTGTATTTTTTTACCTTACACCAACTGCAAGGAACTATTTTACGATGCGCTATTATATATATATTTTCACAGCTATTAGAACAAAAACTATATTGGACATTGTCATAGTACATGGTATGTTGTTCAAGAACAGCTTTGTTAAAATGTCTTCTACACATGGCACACTTTCCTGGTGATATTTTATTTACAAATGCAAATGCTACAAAGCACGGCTCTCCACAAAAATAGTTCAAATTATCATTATGTTCAAATTCAATAGAAATTGTTTTTTCTGCTTTACATACAGAACAAATGGTTCCAGGATCAACATTAGGAGGCCGATCATTGGTCATAATATCATACTTCTCCATACAAACTTTTGAACAAAAATCTTTGAACTGTCCTTTCTCGCCTACAGGAGCTAAAAATCCATCTGGTCCGCTTGACATATCTTGTTGACAATACGAACACACTTTAAGGCCTTTTTTGTACTGTTCAAGGCAAGTACTAGTACAAAACTGGCGAATGTCATTTCCAAATCGCACACAATATTTTCCAAGTGAAGTTGACTTTACATCTCCTGTACAACTTGCACACTTTGATCCGATCATTTTTTGATATTTTGATAAACAAAACTCATTACAGAAATCCATTATTTCCCAAGTTAAATTATATTCGATATCATTAGTCACTTTACTACAAGAAGCACACTTTCTTATGAATGCTAAGGAAGGCGGTTCTTTAGGAGGGTCTTCCATAAATTTTTTCACTCTTAAGCCTGTTCCTTCATCTGTTATAAGAGTAACCTTTTCCGTAGTTACATTTTTAAATAAGCTTAAGCAAGTATCATCGCAGATATATGTAACATCTTGACCTTTACTCGAAAAATGATAATTTGCTGATTTTGCCTGGAAAACAAAAAAAAAAGGTTCAGTATAGCATTTGATATTACCAATAAAAATATCTGTAAGCGATTGGACGATGAAAGTACTAGCTCAAAATGACTCCTAACACAAGGAAAGTTTTGAGTTAAAAACAGTTTCTTGGGTTAGTTGCTAAAACGTCTCTCGGTGCTGTTCATTCACACTAACTAGAACAATTTCCGATACACCCTGTACTTTCGTAAGTCACAAAAAGCAGGGAACTCCCCATAAAGTACTTGATGACTATAGAAAGTTAGCACTACGCAACGCTATTATGCATGTATTAAAATAAATCGAAAAATATACGTTATATTTGTGCAGTGATTAAAACCTTCATAAACCCGTGATCAAAAAATTCCAAAAAATACCAACATTTTTTTGTTGAAATTATTGTTTTAAATGTTTTTTTTTATGAAGGTATATCATTAAATACATTTTCATTTTAAGAAATAATATATTTTGTTTTTACATAAGTAGGCAGTGAACATAAATATAGATAAACGAACAAACAATAATATACAATATTATTTTATTATAACATAAAGAAGTAATTAAGAATAAAATTGTGGCTTTTTAGATAAAAATCTAATTACACTTTGTACAAATATATGTGGTTTTTAAATGTTCTGCACATACGTACGGATTGCATCGAATACAAAATTTTCTAGATTTCATGTCTTTATTTCTGGGGCATAAAAAACATCGTTGTTATCTTGGTGTTACTGGAGGAGGTTGTTCGTTCCTTACGTTTAATTCTGGCAATATGATTCTTTGGTTCACTTATTTTTATAAGCGCGTACACGACAATCAACGAAAACGTAACAAAACACATTAATATTATACTATATATTTCTCCAACGCGTGCTTGTGTCATAAAACTTTCGAAAATATTTTATTATCTGTCCAGGATTGGTTTCCGGACTGATGGTGCCAAAATATGGGAAATACCCGTCAGTTTGGGGTATATTTGTATTGTTGGGTGTTAAGGTATCAATAAAATATACCTGTCGTTAATTACCGTTCGGGGTGCACCTGCACCCCAAGCAACAAAATTGCCTATAACTTGTTTGAATAAAGAGCAATTTATTTTAATTTCTATATACTGAGTTAGAAGTATGTTTATAAAAGATAGCTGAGAGGAAATTATGTAAAAAAAAAGTTATTCAGAAAATATCTCACAAAATTGATGTCTGAGGTGCAATTGCACCCCGCTCAGGTTTATGAAGGTTAAAACACCTACTTTAGACGTCAAATACGTACTTTATAAACTATGAATAAAATGTGTATGAAATACAAGTCTTTAGTATCAAGGTTTGGAATATCAGTCTTTAAAAACCATTTTATTACAATCCTATAACTGACTGCTAGTGGTTAATAAGACAAATACATAATGAGTTCTTAATCAGTTTCTATATGTAGCTAGCTAATCACGTTTTTATAACTGGAATGTAGTATTAAGCCCGCCGCAAATTGAACACAGCCCACGCGTGCGTTACTTTGTAAAACATGATTTGAAACAGACTAAACAGAGTGCCGCATATTGGACCCAGCCCAGAGCTAGCACAGTCTGTCGCCAGCCACGCGTGGGGAGGTTTGTGTTCGCCGCACAGATTTCGTGGGTCTTGGACAGCGTGGGTTTACTTTGAAACAAATTAAAAATGGTTGATGACGAACGTTTAATTGAACTTGTGCGGGAAAATCCCGTTTTGTACGATCTAAGCCATTCAGACTACATAAGGACGAAGTTGAAGGACCAAATATGGGATATAATAGGTGCTGACCTTGGATCAAACGGTAAGTTTTTATATTGTTTTATTTCTTTTTAAAATGCATTGCGGGCTAATTTAAGTGAAGAAAAAAGTATTTGTTAGCTCTTTTTGGAAAACGCCCGCTTGAACTGATTTTTAGTTTTATTGTTGCGGATTTTCTATACAGGGTGTTAAAATACGATCATTTTTCGCCCAATTTCATTGTTGCGGGAATCTAGAAAAAGTTTTTTGGACATTTTCATAATCGCTCACATCTCTTATCAAAAATGCAGAGAGAGAAACATTTTGCCTAGTTGTAGGCACTAACAAGTCTTTTTAAAAACCGATAAGTATTTTTCTTAAAAGATCACCAACCGAACCCACGGTTTTTGTAGGTTAGAAAAGTAGCAACACCAAGAAGGTGCCAAACATGGCATTTTGGTTTCGTAATAGAATATTATAACAATGGGGATTTTTCCCAAAACCGGTTTATAATATTTGACTTAGGATAATTTCTAAATGCACAAGCTACTAAACCAAAAGATTGAGACTGAAATATTGCGTATACCGTATCGTAGATAAAAAAATACAGTCATCAGACAACAGAACCTTAGTAAACTGGATAAGGAGAGTTTAAATCTCGGTTTAAATCAAATGCCTCTGATTGGAATACACTGGGTGGATTAGAAATGAACCAAGGATAACACACACTTTATATAGAAATAAAGTACATAGACAATGTTAATAAAACTTTAGTATGATTGCAACAATTATATTATAATACATTAATTTATTTTGAATTCAAATAAATTTTTAAAAAATATAAATTTAGAATTACTACTGAAAACCCTACGTGAACTGTACGTTATTGAACGGTTAAACATAAGGTGAAGAGTATCAAACTATGTAGTTCAGTTGGTTAGCTCATGATGTTATAAATGTCAATAATGCCCTCTCTCAACTGCTCTATTTTGCCATTCCACAGAACCTTGCGCACTTTTGAAACAATCTTTGAATTTTTCCCGGATTAAGAACGCTTCTCTTGAACCTCGAATGCGATTATGTTGCAAAGGAACTAAATGGCTATCACTTCCGGCGAGTTCGATTCTACGATATGTTCTTAAATAATTATGGAGCACTGCCGTAGCCTTTACAATACTATCGATAGTCTGTAACTTACACTCAAAGGCCTTTTGTAGACGCGAAATCGTGCTGATAAAATTCCGAAAGCGCATTCTACAGTTTGCCGGCCTCGAGATAATCTGTAGTTAAACACTTTATTAGGAAAATTGTCAGTTATTTTGACTCTTGGATATGACCGCATTAAGTTCGGCAGAAGTGGGAATGCCTCATGTCCCACAAACACATAAGGAGTGATTTCATTTTGTCCAGGTAATGATTTGGGTTCAGGCAATTCCAAAGAACCATTGAGCAACATAGCTCCTAAACGGGAATTATAGAAAATATTCCCATCGCTAAATCTGCCCATAGAACCTACATCTATAGTAAGTGAAGCGATAGTGAGCATCTACTGAGGCCATTAAAACAACGGAAAAATAATGTTTATAGTTATAAAATGAAGAACCACTGTGAAGTGGTTTTCGAATGCAGATGTGTTTCCCATCAATTGCGCCGACGTAGTTGTACAATTGCCACTTCCTTTCAAACTCTACAGATATGTTCTCCCACAGTTCTTTAGATAGTGTAGGCATATAGATAGGCTGTAATCGAATCCACAATGCGTCGCATACTTGAGAAATTATGTTTGACGGTTCTATCTCCCATTCTATAACTAGCGGCAATAGTCTTGAACATATCCCCAGTTGCCAAGTACCTGAAATGAAAAGAAATTAATCTGCTTGCAACAAAATAAAGTTCATTATTTCTGAAATCCTTATGCATGCAGTATATTTAAAACCGTATATTAATTTTCTTTAACGTTATATTAATCGCTTCCTTTTTCATTTTGTTTTCAGGCAAAATTGTGAAGGAGCAATGGCGTAAACTCCGAGATCGTCATCGGGAAGCACTACGAAGACAAAAAACGAAGAAAAGTAGTGCTAAAGCGGAAACTCAAAGGTCATGGACATACCAACAGCATATGGACTTTCTCCTTCCATACATGAAAAGTAGAACTACAAGCACAAACGTAGAACAATCTTCGACAGTTATCAATGCACCTGATGACGGGGAGAGAGTAACTGAAGGATATACCCAAGACGAGCCTGAAATTGACAATTCTAATGAACCCGAAAGAAGTCAGTCTGCCGACTTTGATATTCCTGCAGTAAAACGCATTAAACAAAGCGACCAAACAGCCATCCGTCGCTTCATACAGACCGCTGTAATGAGAAGTAAGAATCGTGACGACTTCAGAAAAGTAATACTCCAGCGTGATATACCACAAAAGGTCTGCCGGGGCGCATATTTGTAAACAGGAGACGCGTCCGGCATAAGACGCGAGCCGAAGTAGAGTAGTAAATAGCAGACGAGTTAGGTAAAACCGCTTGGTAAACGGCAGACGTGTCAGTTGCAAAAATGTTTGCGGAATCAAGAGCTGTATATAGCAGACGAGTGAGATGGATTTTTGCCTGAAACGTCTGTTATTTACTAAAACTTTTTTATAAGATATTATGTGTTATTTTCAATTTCTTGCGGTAATTTAAAATACTTCTTGGTGTACTTACCAAAACCTAGAGGGTAGTGGATTATACTGGTAAAAATAGGAGTTTTCTTATTTTCTAAACATAAACTTCCTATTCTTTGGAAATATTAGACAAAAAATGCAAGTTCTAAAAGCTACTTATAAGTATATATTTGTAAGTAGGTAGTATACAAGTAAGTAGAATAGGGTTTTGAGTTTGAAACAAAAAATACCTATTTTTTTAGGACAAAACACTTTAGAAAATAGACAAACACCCATAGGACAATAAAATAAATAAATAAAACTTTATGATTAAAGATTAAAAGTCTCTAGGTAGGTAATTAATTTAAAAAAAGATATTTTTGGGCAATTCAGATACAGGGTTGCAGCAAAAGTTCGGAAAATAAAACACCAAAAATTTACAATATTTCGACCATCTTTTGGGCAACCCAAAGTTAGTGTCGCTTCCTCTTAACTTCAAATGCGTTCTGTACAGCATTGATGTATGCTGTTTCTTCACGAGTGAGCAGATTGCCTAAGTATTTCTTTAAATTTTCGTGGCCCAGTTTTCAGAGAAATTTCTTTTTGCTTCGTTTAGTTCATTTTCTGTTTTGGAATGTAAAATTTCCTTAAATAGGGAGTAATATTTTTGTGACAAATCTCGTGGTATTCCGTTTTTCGCCGTTAAAATCCATCTCAAGACCGCCTTCCTTACATGAAAAATGCATAGAAGCAATTTTGCTTCTGGCCAATGTTTTCTTAGCACTTTCCTCTCTCCTAAATCGTCATCTGTCAAGATAACTATCGGTCGAATTTTTATGGCATTATTTCTAGCAATTTTTCAACTGCAAGAACAAATAGATCATTTTTTTTTTCAATTAGCTAAAATGCATCCAACGGGTAATCCCCCCGCCGCACTTTGTACCACAAAAAAAATTTTTTTTGTCATATATTTTATGGTCATAAACATCACAATTACCGGATGCATCGACAAACATAATTTCATTTGCTTGTGGTATCTTTAACGCACGTTGCATAAGTGGTGTACAAATAGCTGCAGCATAATTATCTTGTAAAGTTATTATTTTATAGCATAGGCCATTTGGCTGTATGAGAAGCCAATGTTTCCTCCAACTTGAGCAACATAATGACCCAGTACGCTCACTCAAATCCTCTTTGATTTTTTTTACCACAAATTAGATACATTAGTTTTTGTTGGTACGTAGTGCCTATCAAACGCAAAGTTTTCATACTCGTCACCCATTTCTTCCATTTCATCCATACAATAAGTATGGTAAGCTGTGGCTGCAGAATAACCTCTATTAAACAGATCCAGTAATTTTTGTTTAGCTGTTGATCCCAGAGGCCTCTCACGAAGTGCTTCAATAACATTTATTCGATGATTATGTGTTAAACGAAATTCTATTAAACAAGGCCATTCTACTGAAGTTACGGATTCGATAAGAGACTTTGGCCTTTGAAAGAATTTATTTATTGTAATAAAAATTTTGGCTGGACAATCAATATTCCTCGACTTTTTTTGTTTAGTTCCTGTTGATTTAACTTTTGTAGCCGTATTTAAATGACACCTATAAATACGTTTAAAAACATTCCTCGGTGTAGTCGTGGGAACTTTAAATCTTTTTCCAATGGTGCAGGTTTCTCTAGTTACAGCTTCCAGATCAGATACCCATTTCTAAAGGAAAAGTGCGAATTAGGCTTAAGTATTTCTATTAACTCATTTTCTTCCAGTAATGCACCAATGCACCATCAACTATAAACCCAAAATGTTGAGTTTAATCAGTTTATATTTTCACAAAAAAAAATTATCACGTTCTTAAAGCGGACTAAAGTTCTGAAAACACTACTTCTTCTTCCATTTAAAAAATGAAGTTACCCGTAATACAGAGCTGGGCAAGCTACTTAAAAAAAGTAGCTAACTACAAGTTACAAGCTAATATAAATTATAAGTAGTTAAGATACTTAGCAACTTAACTAGCTTTTAAAAAAGTAGCTAAGCTGCGTTATGCGTGATTGTGTTTATATTGAGTCCCTCTGAAGAATAAAGAGATTTTAGAGATACAGACAACTTCAAACTAGACAATATTTTTTTGAAAAAATAATAAATGTAGCTTTAGGAATAAAAATAACTTTACCTATCAAAACTAGCTTAAGCTACTAAAAGTAGCTAGCTACTTTTTCAAAATAGCTTATGAATGCATGGAGCGAAATTCTGAAAGTTACAGCTACAAGCTACTTTAAAAAAATAGTGTAAATAAGTTATTAATAGTTACCAAAAAATTAGCTAAGTTAGTAGCTTAACTACTTGGTAGCTAGCTACTGCCCAGCTCTGCCGTATTATCACAAAAATGGTAAACTTGGCAACATTGCAACCATGACCCGTGAATTAGGCATCACGAAAAAACCCTTGAGAGTGATCTTCAAAATAATTGACCATTTCTATACTACATGGCAACCCTGTATAAAAAGCCTTTTAAAATAAAGAAAAATTCTCTCATTTCTAAAACGGCGCGGCGTTGACCCTTCCTACTGTTTACGGTACAAACTGACTTTTACGTTACGTACTTAACCCTTAACCTTATATTACCTTAATATAATGGGATATACCTATTAGGAAATATAAGGAATAGGTAGAGATAGACTCTATTTTAATGAATTGCCCCAAATATAACCGGAAAATTATCTTATACGATCAAATGAAAAAAAAACTGAAAAACTAGCGAGCTTTCATGAAACAAAAATTAGCTATCCTCTGATCGTGTTTTGTAATCTTACCTACCTACTTATACTTATAACTAATTAGGTAATATAATTTTTTACTCACGTCCAGATCTTCTTTACTAGCTAGTTTGCAAAGGATTTTATTGTTGCCTTTGATGCTCTTATAATCATAATCATTTGGCAATTCACGTATTTTGCAATTTATTACAAAAAACCTCTATGATAGATCACACAATTTCACAAATCAAGCAAAAATTAGCAAATGCAAGTGGAGTGTAAAAAACCCTTTTTAATTCATTATTTTATCTTCTTTATTCATTATTTCACACAATAAATTTTAATTTCAAAAAAGAACCCCACATACTATTCAATTGTTGCTTTAAGAGGCTTAGTAAACAGCAGACGTATCAGGCAATCTTGGGCGGACTCGTCTTCTAAATATGAAATGTTTTTCGGGCATTGGCGGAATTAATCGAATGGATAACGCGTCTCCTGTTTACAAATATGCTGCCGGGGCAGTACCAACGACGAATTCGTAACAAGCTATATGAGGCTGTTTCACAAGCGGAAGAAGAGTACGATTTGGCAAGTACGAACACACCTCCTGAAAGAGCTGCCAGTTCATCTTCAAGTTTTGCTGGACAAATTCCAAATATAATAAATCAGGCTTTTTCCCAAGCGGGTGAAGAGAACTATTTTGGGGCAAGTATACCTCCTTTTTCTCCTTCATACTCAGAGGGAACTGCTAGCTCATCTCCACGTGCTACTACATTGTCTTCAATACAGCCCACACCATTGACAGCATGGCTAGTAGCCGCAGATCAAGAAGCACAGGAAACTTTGCCTACCTCAGGACCATTGATGAACCTTTAACTAAACGTGTATTTTGATTTTTGAAATAAAGCAGTGTATTATGTCCGCATTTTTTTTTTCAACTTCAAGTCAACTGTTATTAAGGCATGCTTCAAAATTTTTACCCGCAATAAACAGGTTTGTAAAAAACTACTAACTATGTTTTTGGCAACAAGCAAATATCTTACCTGAGGCAAACAGCAAATTTTTCTTCGCTACTGATGGGTTGTTGAGCGTTGCATTCTCTTCCCGTAATGTAATTTTTTATTAATTCGTGCACTTCGTCAAACTGCGTTCTGTTGAGTCGGAAACAACCACTAAATACGTTGTCTGGAACTTCTGCTGTCAACAAAAACTCCCCCCGGGTATTCCTTCCATTTAGGTAAGTATTTCTTATATTTTTCTTTCTTTTTCTCGATAACGAGTACAATAAAACTACTTCATCAGTTTCTGACTCAGATTCTAAATCTAGAAGGATTTCACCAAGGGCGTCATGCTGCGAGGTGCTAGCGTGGGCCGGTACTGGGTTCAATATGCGTTAAATGAACAAAAACGTGGACGTGGAAAAGATGGGTTGGGCGTGGGCTGGGTTCAATATGTGGCGGGCTTTATACATTAGGACGTCACAAAAACTGACATACTTAAGATTTTAGAGAATACCTCATTTTGGAAGGATGGTGGATTGTAAGAGAAAACGAATTAAAGACTTCCTTGGCGACGTTTATTGCGGAACTGAAATTTCAAATTATACATAAAAGAACAATGACAGGCTTTATTTAACGCGGATATATAGAAACATCTATTATTTTTTTCCTTATAGGTCTACGCTATTTTAACACTCTCCCTAAAAAATTATTTGTACGCATCCCAAAAAAAATACATATATATATATATATATATATATATATAATATACGAAAGAAAGTTCTTTTTCGAAAGACCAGAACATTGATACGTGCGCTTGATTTTCATTTAGGTCCGGGAAAGCACCACCTGTGACCGGTTTCGACTTTCACAAGTCTCGTCAGACAGGCTAGTGGGTACCTTTCCCGGATCTAAATTTCAAATCAGTGCATATATCAATTAGCGTCGTTATAGACGAACGGTAAGATGTAAAC
>MU183875.1:150687-170742 GCA_016904865.1 Pissodes strobi | reverse complement strand
TACCCATATGCAACTTAACTAACCTAAAGCCTCGAATAAAGTACAACTAAATAAAGTTTTGCCAGGGGGGGGGGGGGGGGGGGGGGGGGGGGGAATGGTATGCGAAACGTAAGGGTAAGACATAAGCTTAGAGAATAGAATTAGCGCCGCGGTATCAAATGGTAAGAAACGCTACTGCAATGACGAAGCTACTTTGATCACGGTCTACGCGAGTCCAAGCTATCCTGTAGCTTCCCAAACGGTCCACCAACGGTACAAAACAGCTCCTGCTGACATGGTACTGACGGTTGTGGATACACGCGGCCTGATGGGTAGAAGATCTGCGGAATCATGAAGCTATGACGGTAAGGATCGAACGATAGGACGATAACAGTATAAAGGATACGGTGCGACAGTAGTAATTGACCTGGGGAGGCTTCCTGCTCGCATAAAATACAATTCTCGTAATGCGCGTTTGCGAATTCATCACTGCTTTCCAGTCGTACTTCGCAAACGCCACTGAAACTCATCGGATTCTGACCTATCAGGTGATGGGTCCGCCCACGCGACGTCACACTTTGATTTTAGAGGTTTAGCGGTAAAACAACGTTTTTGTTTACATTTTGTCAAGACGTGTAAGATGTTTAATTTTAACGATTTATCCGTGAATTTGCATTATTTATGAATATTTTTAGATAGTTACTTTCTAGAGACATATTTGTTTAGTGTGTTCAAGTAATTCTCCGAGACATAGGACTCAAGGAATTACACTACGGTTTTACGCCGTCGTGGAGGCGGTAGGCTAGGTAAGGAACGGTGGTAGGTAGATTGTGTGTGAGAGAGAGCTTGTAAAGATAGAGCCGACCGGGCTTGGAAGACCGAGGCCGGCTTGTAGTGCAGAGAGAGAGAGAGAGAGAGAGAGTGCATGTGAAAAGTGCAGTGTAGTGAAAGAATAACTGATCGGACTGGAAAACCGAGACCAGCTTAGTGTAGTAATAGTATGAGAGGGAGAGAGAGAGATGAAGAATGATGGATTCAGTGTGAGATAGAGCTTATAAAGATAGAGCCGAACGGACATGAAAAACCGAGGCCGGCTTGTATTGTAGAGAGAGAGAGAGAAAGAAAGAGTGCGTGCGAAAAGTGCAGGGCAGTGAAAGAATAAATGATCGGACTGAAAAACCGAGACCAGCTTAGTGTAGTGTGAGAGGGAGAGGTAGATATCTACATTAAAACCTATATAGCAGCAGTGAAGGTGGACAAGATAGGCGGCGGCGATGGCGGTCTGTGGCGGCTGTCATGGCGACGGCGAGGCAGGAAGCGACGTGGGTCCGACCTCAGCTGGGCGGCTTACATTGGCGGTCCTTAGAGGGCTGGTCTGGTCGGCAGGCTGGCTGGCGTCTTCCGCTTCGAGAACCGGGGTGTGTTCTGATTCTGCCCGTTTAGCGCGATGTGACCCGGTTTTCTTAGCTCGACGTGTAGTGAGGACCACATCATCAGCTGGCCGTTAGGAGGGAACCTCATGGGCACGGTTTTCGCGTCGAGTGGCTCGGCGTTCTACCGGTACCGCGCGAGAACTGCGGAAAATTGCAAACCGATTTCCCGGCTTTTATGGAACTGGATTTAGAATATTTAAATTAGATTTTACGAAAAAGAATTATGTTGATAGCCAGTAAAATAAGAACGTTAAGACCCGCAGTGCATACTATGCCCTAAAAATATAGTAACTTCGTTACAGCCCTCTTAAATAGAAACACTCGTGTCGAACCTTAAAAAAAGAGGTCACCACACTAGTTCATCATAGAACATTTATAAACGATATGGCCGATAATTTTAAAAATATACATTCTACTCAATTTTCTTAATGCTGCAACGACACAATCAGGCGGTAGTTAGAACTGAGGGTCAAAAATAGTAATGATAAATTCCGATAGGGAAAACGGTCGGTTCAAGCGAGAAGAGCTATCAATTTTTTCAAAAAGAATATATACCATCTCTGTCAAGTGGCGCTCCAAACTCATACCTGTCGAGCACGTTGGTACTCCGGAAGTAAGGTCGCGAGAAGTAAGGTAGCGAGAGGAGCGATAACACAAATCGACCAGTAAAAGGAGAAAATCACAATAATGTATTTAATAACATTTACAATAGTACAACATCGATATGCTAAACGTAAAATGTTACTTCGAAATCGGTCATAAAATCCATCAGAAACTACCTCTAATCACCAAAAAATGCCCACAATTTCTGGTGCAGGCCATTTTTCCAAATTCAAACCGATTTCAATGAGATTTTAGGCAAATAAATGTGTAAATGAACATACTTTAAACTAAACGTGATTGTCAAATTTCGCATAATGCATCCTAAAATTGCCGAAATATTGCAAACGTTTAATGATTTCCTGCATATTTCAATTTAACTTCGATTTTTTCATATTTCTGGACCCCGTACGGAAAACTATTAAAAAACTTTTTCATAGGAGAGATTACTAGATTTACGATACTGGGATTGAGTTCTTGAAAATAGCCGTGTGTTGACTGACGCATACGCTTAAGTTAGATTTTTCAAACGGAAAATCAATAAACGCACCAATTCGAAATTTTCAATCTGATCGATGCCGTTTTTTAAATCCTCTTTTATGTACAACAGCGTGTTGTTTCAGATTATTCGCTTTTCCAGCAGTAAAATATTAAGTTTTATCGTGTCAAAACTCGAAATCGCCAAAAATTTAAATTCAATTAACTCACCCTGTATAAAAGGCATTGTCAATTCCAAAGTATCTCCCCGACATTTATGAGGCAAAGAAGCATTTAGAGAGTTTTTCCTCTAGAAATACTATACTATACTATACTATTTGTTTTTTACTTTTTTATTATGTTTTGTTTGTTCTTTCAATGTAGGCAGATATAAATATTTTTATTTCTGGACGTGTTTGCTTACCTTTCCCCAGCAAGTATTGTTATTATTTTAGCTCTTACTTTAAAAAGTTAGATTATGTATTTCTAGGGTAATTTACTACTTTTGTTGTTTAATAAACTGATTTCAATAATATTATGTTAGGTTTTTATAGCTTCTTAAATTTCAACCCCCTCCGCATTTATTAGTCAAAGCAAAATCACGAAAAAAAATGCTGACTGGTTTAAAATGTATACTTAACCAAATAATGTGCCTTTTTACAAAATGGTGCTGTTACAAGTCTCATGACGTTACCTCCAGCTTTTTGTTTTTTGATTTCTGGCAAGCCAACGCTTACAGTCTGGATACAGTTCCTAGCGACTGCCACCTTTTACCAAACCTCCATCGGGAATCGGAAAGAAGTTGTAAACAGAATGCGTCGAATTCATTTAGGATTTAGAGAAGCTTACAGGAAAGTTACATTAAAAAAAATACATCAATACGGCCGTATATATAAGCTAGAATTCTATGCCGCTAAAAACTGTTAAAGGATATTTCGCCAGATTAATGTAAAATTTATTTGTCTGCCGATATCGATGAGTAACAAGCCGACATATACGTCCGTCGTCCGTATATCAACGTTAGCCGAATCTGTAAATCCTGGATGAAGGGAACGAAAGCTCCTCTCGTGAAACGCGATAGCACTATGAATTCCACCTGTGTCTGTGTTAATATTGATACGCCGTTTAGTTTTTTTTTTATTTTAAAGTTTTTTGCCAATTTAGAACGTAAAATTAGTGTGAATCCTTTCCAAATTAATAGCTTTATGCTGCGCTAGCTATTTAATTTATATTATTCGTAGGCACATTTAGTTATGTCACAAAGATTAGAACCTTATTCATTGTTTTAGCTTAAAAGGCCGGTGTATTTTTAATATCCAAAATTCTGTTTGTTCGAAAGTATTTATTTGAATCAGTTCAACAATATCAGAAAGGGCATAAGTTAGTGTTTTGATACTTTTGGGAAAATGGAAAAAATTTATCTGATCAAACAGACCTAATTAATTGCAATATTAATTTATTTCCTGTAATGCAATATTGTATAGAGGATATATCTATTTTATTGGAGAAGAAGACATTTTTTCAGATCGAAACACACGCCCTTTCTGTACTCAAAATAAAATAAAAATTTCTAACATCAGCCATATTTATAATTTTGTTATTGTTTGCAACTTTTTAGAAAATACTAATTTTCTCCATCTTCACTGTCATTATCTTCGCTTCCACTGGCGATTAGAGTAGAGCATGTTATAAAAAGGAAGGCTACGGCAAGGTTCTGGGATATAGCTCAGCATTGAACGGATGTTTGATAGCTTTTTTACTTTAATACGATTTTCTTTATCTTTTTTATAATTTTTTTGCTTTAAGAGCAACATTTTTTTACATGTGACTAAAGCAGATTTAATTATTTTATAATAAATGTATGGATGTAAGTTTGTGCTTCGACAATACCTTTAGATGAAGAGTGGCATGCTACCTGCAAATAGGAAAATGGTCAAAATGTTTCTTTTTGACTTCTCGATGCTTATTTACCATTAGTATCAGTATCAGAAGGGCTGGCCTCTAGCGGGCCTTGCACTTAGGCAACCCATTGGGCCCGTTGTGATTCAGGCCCGCATTATAGAACCTCCAGGATGCCGGTCTTCCATAAGAAAGCTCGCATCTCCTCCAGACTAACACGAGGCACTGAATCTAGCTCGCCGCGCCAAAGATTCTGAGTCTCACACAAGTGAAGGTGGGGCATTCCGTAAGTAGATGGTATGGTGTTTCATCGTCCTCCATGCACCATCTACACTCGCCCTGTAATTCCCAGCAGAGTCAGGTGCAAGCCTATAGTGCCCTGCACTCCTTCCTAGGTAGGCACAATAACCCCCTGGCGATGGCGAGACTCTTCGCGGGCCCACGTATCATGCTTATTTGGTTAATTAATAACAACTTCTGATTTACTTTTTGCATTACCTACATACATGCTACACACATATTGTAATGTAAGCCTTATGGAAGTAGATCGTTCTACCTAGCTACCAATTTAGGTTTTCGCCCCTATGCAGGTTACCGAATTGAGCTCATTTCGATTTCCCTTGTAGATCTTCATTGATCAGATTTTCTCTTCACAGGTTAAGTTATTTGATTTGTTTTTTTAACTGTTTATTTGTCCACCTATATTATCGCTGCCATGGGATTAATTCATAATATTTTCATTAAGCAGGGTAGCATTTATTTAAAGTGTTCTATGATTAACTGTTAACTGTATTTAGTCAGAAGATTAAAATTCAGATTTTGGTTGGAAATATTTCAAAAATGGAAGCTAGGCAGTATTGATGATTTAGAATTTAAGATTAAGGACTACTGACCTTATAATTTGGGTAATACTTATTTTGCAGAATATTATTAATATTTTAAGTGCGATACTATAATCTCAATTAGGTTTGAGACTTAATTAATTTTCTTTTGTATAGGTTATGTTTGAGAAAATATTTCATATTTAAATAAATAGCTTAATTGGGATCTTAGATGCTTATTTTGGTCTGCTGAAGTCAAGGTCAAATTTAGTTTATTAATTTCCTTTGAGGTTTCTCGATATTCTCATATAGGGTATTTTTCTAAATTTTTATTACCCTAATTTTAATGCTTAAAAATCATTGATATATTCATAATAGACAATTTAGTTGCGCCTTCGCCCAACCGTCAACTCTACGACCCTCACCTCTAAATATTAACACCGCTGAGTGAACCAGGCATGTGAACTGGTTGTTAAGCAATTAACTAATCGCGTTACATTGTTTGTTCGTTTTATCTTTTCCTCTTCGGATGAGTTTGCCACGGTCCTTTCAAGTTTCTCTCTTTCAGTTCCGTATTCTATATTAAACATTTTGTCTACTATTTTTAATTCTATGTAATTGTCTAAACCTAAAGGTGTCAATACATGTGTCATTTCAATTGGCTTCAATCCTCATCCCCGTTTTGATCTTGGTACATACGTGAGCGCGGGGTGGTAGCATACCAAAACTGATTTCTCCCTAGTAGGGTGAGGCCTATACTCAAATACAAATACTCTTTATTCATACGTATGCCATAGTAATATGGATGTACAATGTTAGAGTGCCCAGAAGAGCAACAAAATCATTAGAGCAAACAAACAATTTGATGAAGAAATCAGTTAAAAAAGTGTAAGAAAGTGAACACTAAAACTTAAGAACTATCAGATCATAAAACAGTAATTAAACAAAATAAGACAAAAATAAGACAAAATATTGTAAATAAGAAAATACAAACATAAAATACTGGAGTGGAGTGCTGTGTATACCAGCTTACAATTCATATTTACACCACTTCTACAAGCTAAGGGAAGTCGGACATATATTCAGATATGGTGTAATATGAACCAACCAGCAAAATGTCCTTTATTTTTAAATTCGGGCAATGAAAGATTTTTAACATCAGATGGCAATCTCTTAAAGATCTTCTTCCCTTTCAAATTTACTAGTTCAATGAGTGTCCAATCAAAATAGGTCTCTAGACCGAGTGGGATAATCATGAAAACTGTGACCTGTTTGGTAGTTACCTTGGCTTTTTTTAATAAACATCAGTACCTTAAATATGTAAATACAAGAAAAAGTCAGTATTCTGTACTTGACAAAATAAGGTCTGCTTTTTGATCTGCAGTCGATGTTAAACAACAGTCTAATTACCCGTTTTTGAGAAATAAAAATACGTTAACCATCTGCCCAGCTCCCTCAGAGAATTACATTGTAACTCAAATGGCAGTAGATTAAAGAGTAATAAACACTAATAAGATGACCACCATTGAGGCCATCTCTGAGTCTACTAATTGCAAAGAATCCAGAGTTGATTTTTTTTAGCGACATAATCAATATGAAATGCCCATGATAGTGTGTCGTCGAGGTGAAGGGCCAGAAATTTTGTTGTACTGCTATGTTTAATTATCGATTCATTTTCACCTATAGGAACATTTTTGCGAGCTCTAAAGTGCATGTAGACAGTATTTTCTATATTGAGAATTAAGTTGTTGCGCCTGCACCAAATGACTGAATTCCTCAGTCACAACTTGGACTACCTGTCGTAGCTCACAGCGATCATTCGCCGATACCATCACTGTGGTATCGTCTGCAAACATGGTTACTTCACCAATGCTCAGACCGCCAGTAACTTCATTGACAAACAACAGAAACAGTAGAGGCCCCAACAACGTGAGGCACCCCCACATACACTTCATAGAAATCCGACATACTTTTATCAATTTTTACATATGATTTCCTATCAGTAAAGTATGAGACCAGCAGATCAAGAATTGGTCCCCGCATACCGCTTGCATGTAGTTTAATGAGCAGAAATTTTATATCATTGGTATCAAACGCCCGAGACAAATCGAAGAAAAGCGCAGCAACCTGCCTCCCCCTGTCAAGGTTGAGGAGCATTGACCCCAGGAAGCCGGCAGCAGCAGTTTTGGTCGATCTACCCGTGCGGAAACCATGTTGTACCTCATTACGAATCTGGAATTTATTAATGAAATCAATCACTCTGGAATAAATAAAATAAAGAAAATAATTTTTCTTGAATATTGGTGTAATTATACCTATTTTCAACTAGATAGCTAGATAAGCTAAAGGAGTTGATAATTCATTCTCTATGGCCTTTAATATTTTGAGGGGAATGTTATCAGCACCGGCACCGGTCCTATTTTTGGCCTTTAAGCTCAGTATAGTCTCAATTATTTCACCAGGCTCCACTGTGTTCCAGAAGAAGCTATTTTGAATCTGCTTTGCCGGCAAAATACATATGCCTGATAATGTATCACCAAATTTATTAGATAAGGATATCTGTGCATTTCATGAGAAATAGATACTAAATGCATTAGCTACCATGTTGTTGTAATCAAATTGGCTACCATCTACTTTAACAGTGATATTATGTCTCCTTGACCTTCTTAAAACGTGATTAACAATCTTCCAGATATCATTTTGTTTATTTTGGCTGTTGGAGGTTATGCTTCCACAATAATTGTTTTTGGTTTGTTTAACCAAATTACCATGTTTGTTCTTCTCGATTTTGTAAAGAGCAGAAAGGTTAACATTACTAGGTTGTTTTAGCAACCAAAACATCTTTTTTAAGTCATTGCTGCTTTTGGCTATTTCAGGGCTGACCCATTTGTTATTTTTATTTTTGTTTTTATTGGAACATTAGCTTCAATAACCCAGCTTAATGTAGTGAGAAACTCACTGTAAACTTGGTCAACACACTTTCCTGCAATGTACATGTCACTGAAATTAACATTTGAGGTGAAAGGCTGAAGCATAGTGAGGTTAAAATGTGTCAGACTTCTTTTATTGATAATATTCAGGATGTGTTTCATTAATGTTATAGGGGGTTAGGTTAATGCTACATGGCTTGACAAGGTGATCACCAATATTGCCCTCTATGACTTTGATGGAAAACTCACCAACGTTAATATTTGTGACTATGTAATCAATTTTTGTTTGAGACAATACGTTTTTGGTTTTGTTTAACTGAATTCTAGTGGGCTTTGTAGAAGTCACATGAAGATTAAAACTCTTAATCAGGTCTTTGAGTTTGTAAGGTAATTCACATTAAAGTCACCACACAAGAACATAGGGGTCTTAGCTTTGCAGAACCTTCCTAAAATGCATTGGCATTTGGTAAGAATGGTAAACATTTTGCCGGTTGGTGGTCTATAAATACAAATTATGCTTATCTTGATATTACCAATGATTGCTACACATGCACAAACTTCAATATGAAGTTCTTCGGAAACTGTATTACAATTTATAGTTTTTGTTGTCATGTTCTGACTTACGTATATTGCTGAGCCCTCATGTATGGAGTCTTTCCTGCAGAAGCTAATGGCTAGTTTGAAGTCACCGAAATTACCCACATGAATAGTGTCTACATCACACCAGTGCTCTGTTAAGCAGATAATACTAGTGTTTTCTTACCTGGTGAAGATTTCAAGACTGTCAAATCTGTTTAAGATGCCTTGGACATTTATGCAGCATAAATTCATTTGTTTATTTATCCTGCCAGCCCTTTCATTGAGTTCAATCTCAGAAGTTGCGGGCTCCTGTGGGCTTATACAGCTCAAACTGCCTAGGGCCCTCTCTTGATCTGGTTGCTCCATGGTTAGGACCTGACTGTTCCCGGTTGAATCTGTAAGCCTGTTGAGTGATATTTGGTTTCCTGTAACCGTGGGAACTGTGATTTTGTTTATATGTAGATTCGTTACACTGTCCTTCAAACCTGGGTGTAGGTTTGCGAAATAAATAATTTGATATCTCAATTCCAGTTGGCCTTTTAACTATTATGCTTATTTTGTTCAATTCAATGATGTCTCAGATATGTCCTTATCTACACCAACTTTAAAACAGCTATGAGATCCTCTTCTGTTTGGAACCTGTCCGATACTGAAATCGTGATCCGGAAGAGTTTGGAGATCCTGGGCGGTATATGAAGTTCTATATGTTGTTACAAAGAACCATACTTTTTCCTTAGCTGCCAAATTCAGATCACAATCTCCAGTTCCAACAATTCTCTTAACGTTGCCAAGCTTTTGAACATTATTCGTTACTGATTGCTGTTTGGCAATTTCAATGGCATGTGATACTTGCTGTTTCGTAACATTTCCTGTTGGTTGTTTTAGATTGGCTTTGTCCTTCATACTCTGATGGTAAATTTGGGGATAGTTTTCTCTCGAGTAAGTTAGAAATTGTATTGTTGATGGAAGATTGTAGCAGAGAGAAGTTTTGATTTAGTTGGGCATCCATCTAGGGCATTTTTAAATTTTTCCATCTCCTTGATGTAGCTTGAGTTCAGTTGTTTAGAGGCGCTTGATATTGTTCTCTCTGGTAAGCTTATTCTGGACTAATGAAGGTTGCCTTTTCTTATCCATTACCAATGATTTGCAGTCTCTGCAGGCAAAAAGTAGAGTTCGCTGCTTACTGAGTTGCGTCACACGACACTCTGAAAAAGAGAGTTGGGAGCAAGTTGAGCAGTGTAGGTCATTACAAAATCACAGGACATTTTATACTTGATTTCCTCCTGTGAAAGGGCCTCATCACACTTCGAACACGACATTTCAGGATTATGTGCAGAAAATACTGGTTTATTAGTTCGATTCTTCACAGCGTAACATTAACACCCCGGAACAATTTTCATTGACAAATTCGGGGAAACAGCGAGAATGAGTCAATAATGCACTGGTTCACTCCGACCGAAAAACCCACTATTGGTATTATGTATTAAGCGCAATAAGGTAATTTTGCTTTTATTGTATCTTTTAATATTATTTGACAGGGTATGTTTGATGCCTAGCAACCAGGACCTAGTATTCCAGTAACTATATCATAATGATGACCGTAAAAACGACGATGAATTGTACGCCATTGGAATGTTCCCATAGCTTCTTCTTATACACATAACGCGTGCCCTTTGATGTCGCGCCATTGACACTCTCTTCTTTGCCGTGTGTCTAATTGCCAATTAGCTAATTTAAGACGATGTGCCTGAATTGCTGCGGCGAGAACTAAACGCACACCTAACTCGGTTATTATATAGGCAGTGGCGGTTGCTCTATAGGGCCGCGTGGCCGCGCGCCCCTCCTAGACAATGTAAACGTAACACACAATTTAATTTTTTCTAACATTTATTACATAATACTTTATTATAAAAATATAAATACATTGTGATATTAAGTTAAAATCTCAATTAAAAAAACTATATCTAACCATCCGCGCTCTAGTTCTCCGTCCTCGTTGACACGTGAGAAAATTGGATCATACAGCAGGGCCGCCCGTTACGAGCGGCGTCGTCTTACTCGCTTGATTTCCGTAGAACGAGACCCAGTTATAATCGGCTCGTATAAGGGCCATTACGGCGCCAATTTGGTGCGGCAAGATTTTCCCTGTTGAGGCAAGGGGCGTTTTGGTGACTTAAATCCTGGTTAACGAGTACTGTGTGGTCGATATTATTGACTTTTGTGTTGGTATTGTCTTTGGATATTTTTATTTCGCGTGTGATAATGAATACCGTAAATAATATCATTGAAATTAATTTTGATAGACTGCCATTAGCCGATAAAGTCAAAATTAAAGAACTGGGAAGACCCTTGCCAGATTTAAAATTGTCACAAACTAGCGAACGAAAAGCCCAAAATAGGTCTTTTACGCGTCGGTTTTCAAGAGATATTTACGAAAAGAACAAATGGATATGTGGATGTGAAATAAGAAATTTGTTGTTTTGTTTCCCATGTCTGCTGTTTTATAAACCCGACTCTAGAATGGACTCCAACTGGGCAAGAAAAGGAATCAGTGATCTACATCATCTTCCTGAAAAAATGAGAAAACATGAATCCTCTCGTGACCACATCAATTCTTGCACTGCTTTTGCTATGCTTGGTAAGGTGAATATTATGTCTCAGTTAAGCTCTGTATACAGAGAAAGTATAATTTTACATAATAATAAGGTTGAGAAAAATCGCCACATTTTAAAAAGAATAATTAGTTGTGTAAAATTTTGTAGTGCTTTTGATTTAGTACTTAGAGGTCATGATGAAAGAGAATCCTCTGAGAACCAAGGAATATTTAAAGAGTTAATTAATTTTACTGCAGAGCTTGACAATACACTAAAAGAACACTTGCGTACGGCAACCGTTTTTAAGGGGACCTCAAATATTATCCAAAATGAAATTCTAGACAGTATGTTACAGGTGTGTAGGGAAGAAATTTGCAAGCAAATTGAAAAGGCTGACTATTTATCAATTCAATGCGATGAAACTACTGATGTCTCAAATTATTGTCAAATGGTTTTAATATTAAGATATTTTTATGAAGGATCTATCCGCGAACATTTTTGGGGTTTTATAAGGGTTAAAGATAAAACAGCTACTGGGTTAAAAACTTGTATTGAAAACGAAATTGATCCCCTAGTTTTAAAAACTCCTAATAAATTGATAGCACAAACCTATGACGGTGCAAATGTTATGAGCGGTTTAAACAAAGGTGTTCAAGCTCAAATGAAAACAAAATATCCCAATGCTCATTTCGTGCATTGTTATGCCCACCAATTAAACCTGATTATGCAGAAATCCGCGTCACAAAATGCAAAAGTTCGCGTGTTTTTTAGTAACCTATCGGCAATACCCGTTTTTTTTTCAAACTCATCTCATCGTTGTGATGTTTTGCAAGAAATCATAAATAAAAGGTTACCAAGAGCTGTGATTACTAGATGGAACTATAATATTCGCACAGTGAATTTTGTTCACGAAAATCGCGAAAAGCTCATAGAAGTGTTTGAAGAAATTGAAAATAGGTGTGAAAAAGGCGTTACGTCAAATGAAGCTTCAGGTCTAAGAAGAGCATTGGAAGATCCAGAATTTGTATTTTGGTTAAAAATTTTTCACAGAATTTTGCCGCAGGTTGACATACTGTACAATCAACTTCAATCAAAAAATCAGGACAGCGTACAATTGCAAAAAGACTTACAAATTTTTGAGAAAAGTATTTCTAACATTAGAAATGAAACTGATGCTATTCAAAAAATCGTCGAATCCGAATTTCCTACATCTAGGAGAAGGCGAACTGATGATAATTTTCGAAGTGTCATTGCCAAAGAAGTTTGTGATACAATTACAACTCAAATGAAGGAACGTTTTTCTTATCGGGGTCATTTACAAGCGGCTTACCTTTTTAACAAGGACAAATATTTAGAGTTTTCAAAAAAGTTTCCTGTGACAGTTTTAAATGATGTATCTTCATTTTATCCGATGTTGGCCAAATCAAGATTAAGAACTGAATTACAGGTAATATATTCGAGAGAAGATTTAAAAGAAATTGGCGGAGCAATGAATCTTCTTTCATTTATTTTGGATAACAACCTTAATGAAACATTTATCGAAACATCAAAAATATTAAAAATTATCGTGACAACTCCAATGACCACAGCAGAGGCGGAACGTACTTTTTCAACGCTTAAACGCATAAAAACGTTTTTGCGAAATACCATGCTGAATGATAGACTAAATGCTTTAGCTGTGATGTCTATTAATCGAAATTTAGTGCATGAAATAAATAATTTTGACGATAAAGTCCTAGAAAAATTCATTTCCACGAAGGACCGTAGAGCGGATTTCTGTTTCAAAAAATAACTTCTAAAAAATAAATTTATTTTGTTTTGTTTAGTTTTTGTCTACATATTATGTTCTCTTTTTTTTCGTACTGAGATAGTGACTCAAAGTGACTACTTATTTAGTGCAGTGATTTTTTATGACATTAGAAAAGACATATCTATCCATTTTTCCAGCTTTTTCGTTGAAAAATTCAATCTAAGATTCAATTTTAAGGTAAGTAAACTTCTATTCAAAACCTGTAATTTTTTTCGTCTTTCGTTTTATAATATTAAATAAATATGTATATTAAAAAAATGAATACCTACTTGAATTAACGATTAAATAGTTAATTCAACTATTAATTTTTTTTATTATCTATATTTTTTGTATAGGCGCACCTTAAACATCTCTTTTAAAATACAAAAAAAAACGACGCAATTTTTGGTAGGTGAACCAGGCCTGTCGAGAGGGGGGGACAAAGGGAACATCGTTCGCAGGGCTCGAAATTTTATTATTTTTTCTTTTAAATAAAAAAAAATTAAACAACGTGGGATCGATGACGAGTCCCCTGCTTCATTGACGCAGGGCTAACCTTTTATTAATTTTTCCTATTCTTCCTATTTTCTTATACAAATATAAATATTTTGCTTACAAGGAACTCCACGAATTTTGCTTTTTTTAACGATTTTAACGGCTTCTGATCAGAAAATGGGCGTGGCACCCCAAAAACTTTCCGCCTACGGGGGAAAATCATCCGGCGGCTCCTCCGGGGGGGTTTGTGTGGCATGTGATATGACCATTACTATTGCGCCCATCTACCACAAACCTCACGACACGCCACTGTATATAGGTACTATATTTTTTTATCTTTCATGTTAGTTAGAATGGGTACACCGTCAGTTATATATTTCCAAAGAGCCTTTCATTCTGAAAAAAAAACGAAGACTAAAATTAAAGCAATTCTCGATACTATTTTGAATCTGATGTTCTAATAGCGGCAAAAGAGTGATAAGAAAATATCGAGTTTGCATCAGTAATAAAAGATTATTTAGTTTTACAGTGAAGTTATCTTTAAATAAAGTTACTGCGATTGACGTAAAAAATAAACCATCTAAAAACTGATATTATGCTGAGAAACTAAAATGTATTTATTGTTATTTTTCATAATAATTGTGGTTGTAATCCCGCCGGAACTACAGAAGTTTCCAATAAGAGCTACTTAATACACACATAAATAAAGTTCAGTGCTATTAGTGTGTAAATGCTAGAGACAACAACAGTAATAATAATGATAATAACAATAATGAAAAAACGTAACAAATGATACAGTTTTATTTTATTATTACTAAGTTTGTACAGGCAGGTCAAAAGTGATACTTTAATGTCTGAGAATGTCTTAAACCTCGGATTTTCTTTGCTTTATTGGGCCATTCCGAAACTAGTTCATACCTTTTGGCCCGCTATTCTTCCTGAACCGGATGAAGTTTTTGTCATCCGGCAAGATTAACAGAACGATTTGCGTCTTTTAGGGCCTGACAAAAGAGTGGCTAAATAAATATGCGGTCAAGACCACGTCTTTTTCCATACGCCCACGGCCCTCTGTGCGGAGCAAAACGATTTTTCATCTTAAAATTACGTTCCTGACCGTGACAAATCGTGGTTTTACACGTAAATATTGCGGTGTAGGAAATAGTATATTATTTTATATGGAGGAAAAGTGATACTTTTCATGGCGCGCTCGTGTTTATCAGCCGAACGGAGTGAGGCTGGTAATAGAGAGCAAGCCATGAAAAGTAACTTTTCCTCCAAATAAAATATGCTGTTTTTTCTTCAAATGTCGACAAATTAATGCAAAAACATCTCTTTTTAATAGTAATAATATCTAATTATTATTAAAGATAAATGGGTTCGCAAGGCGGCTTAGACCACGCTCGTAGGTGGCCTTGCTTAGACCGGTGTCGGTGAATATAATGTAACATCAAGCTGTCAGTGGACACTGTCAACAATAATTATTTTTTAAGATTGCGTGTCCGATTGCGTTTTAATTCCGTATTGATAAGCAGTTATTGAGTAAGTTCGATTAAATAATAACCAATTTGTTCCTAAATTAGTGATTTTTAGAAGTGCAGTCACAAATTGAGTGATAAATACAAATTGTAGTTTAATAAATCTTGAGTTGTTGACGCTTATTTTGTCGTTTGTTTGTATTGTATCTATGTTGCTATGACAACACTTTTACCTCCGCCGGCGGAAAAGTGAAAAGTAAAGCTCCGGCGGAGGAAAAACGAAACTTCACGGCCGCCTACACAGTCGAATAATGACGGATTTACTGACGTTTGAAGAAAAAATACGTTATTAAATTGATGAAAAAATCGTGTGAATAATAATTTTCCTAAGAAATGTATTTTCACGTAAGTCAAGAGCTAAAGCGGTATCTTTCACGAAACAGACTTTTTGACGAACTGCATGTGACTTAATACCGTTCTTGGAAATGAAATTTGAAATTCGATTCCCGAGAAGTTATTGGCTCTTTGTGTTCTGCTTTCTGTTTGCTCTTTCATCGACTGCCAATATTGGATATCTCGTTACATAAACACCTATAATATTGTCCAGCGGCGTTTTAAACTGGACAATATTATTCGTTATCGTAACACACCTATTTTTTGTGCCCTAGAAATATCTATACGAAGTTCATTTGCTAAATAATATACTTAGCAAATGAGCCCCGTATAAAAGCGTGAAAACCTTCCTAAAACTAAACCAATCGGTAACCCCTCTAAGTACTAACCACGACCGACGTTTCTTAACTTCAGTGACCCGACGAGAACTACTTTTTACTTTTAACAAACATGTAACAACTGTATGACTAGGTTCTATCCCATTCTCTCGCAGGCTACATCCCATTCTAGATCTATATATGTTATTCATTTTTAGTGTTACTTTTTAGTGTCCATTTTATCCAATTCCAAATCACACCCAAAGGTGCTAAAAATGTTTTTATTTATGTAACAGGCTACGATTACATATTATACTATAACCTGGTTTCTGGACGAAATGGCGAAGGATCATGATAAAAATTTACATAGAGGGGGGAAAATAATCAAACATCATATTATTTATTAAAACAGACTACAAAAATTAGATAAACACCACAATAGTACTAGTATTGGAAAAGCATGGAGCCCAATCCATTAAACTAGGTATTCTAAAGCAAATATTTCATATTTATGTCTTTATATATCAAATGCACATGCCTTCTTTTGAACGAATTAACTTTACACACACGATATATTGTTGCAGCTGGAACCACAAAGCTTCGTTGTATATTGGTATTTTCCCCTTGGTTTTGTCCTATTATGCTGCCTTTCTAAATGGGAAAGAAACCCTGCTTGTAATCGTTTGGCTTATTTTCATTGGTTCGGTTCTGTGATGCAGCTTGACGTCCATCTTCTGGTTTCACCTAATTATGGCTTTAAATTGCTGATTTGAGGTATTTTGGAATCTAGAATATATTTTCGCCCTTCTTGGAGGGTTGTGTCTAAAATAAAACAATAGTGATAGATTGTTTACAGATTAGCCGAGTAATTGGAGTTTGGACATGCCGAGTTATATTTTAAGGTTATTTAGGGATGTCTAACACTGTAATTATAACTTACTTTTTGTACACTTGATGGTCATTCTGTGGTAATTTTCTCGTTGATTTATACTTGATAATATATTGTTTTGCTTAGGTGATTACGGAATATTTCCACTTTGGGAATGAAACATTGACGTTTGTTAGAAGTATGTCATGTCACTTCGAATTTGAACCATAGATTAATAGACAATCGGAGGAAGTCGCATCGTCGATATCGACTCGAGAACCACTATAATTCGCGTTGCATTTATTGTAGGATTTAGCTATCATACGCTTAAATTTGCTGATTATATTGGATGGTATCAATATTTAGCCCTCTAGGCTTGCATATTGACGCAGTATTACACGGACTCTCCATTATTAAAATTCGATAATATTTCAGCTCGGAGTAGATTCTACCGACGCGAAGGAAGTTGTTCTATGTTTCATATAGTCTGTGGGGGATAATTTTGGCGGTATAAAGCCTAGTTCTCAGAGCTTCGACTGTCGCCCGCGACAATCCCCACTCCGTGCCTTTTTAATGTCGAGCGACAGCTGTCACGTCACGATGATGTCAACCATCTGTCATTTTACACAATATCCCCAATGAAAATTAAGTGAAGTTGATTCAAACCAACTACAGCGACAACAAACTGGCGACACAGTGGAGGGGGTTAGGGGTTTTGATGTTCCTTGTCTCCTATTGGCCAGAGAGAGTGTAGCTGGCGACAGTCGAAGCTCTGAGAACTAGGCTTAAGTGACAGCTTTCTGGACAAGCGCGTTTCCTTCACGGTCGACACGGTTGCCAAGTTAATGCCTTATTTGGCATAATGCTATTAGTGGCGCGTGTTGATTGTAATTTTTGGACTGCCGCATAACGCGTGGGTTATATATTCCCCCCCAAGCATTTGAAAGTAGGTTCCAACTGATTCAAATCATTTCGATAGTGAGTCGCTTTAGCGCTTGATTTGGCGAATCCGGTAGTATGACATCATAACTTTCTAATACTTTGTCACAAATAGGGACGCTTCTGGCAACATAGTATGTTGGGCCGGCGCGATGTTAATTCTGCTAGCCTCGTCATTTTCGGAGCAAGCCAATTTAGTCTTTATGTGATCTTGAAGGAACCAGTAGGTTTCAGTGCCGAGCTCTCGAAATTGGGAATTTTCGTTGAGATACTGATATTTAGTGTGAAATATACAGTGCCCTAGTTAGGGGATTTTTCAACGAGGCCCTTGAGCAGGATTGTGGTCGTCGATGGTTTCTCGTCTGATGGATGATTGTAGATGAAGGAAGATTTGTAGATTCGACCACCTGCACACACGTTTGGGGATTTGATTTTCGAGAGCTGCCACACACTTGAACCCCGTTTAACATCTAAAGGGGTTTCTATTTTTCGGATTTTTAAATCTGGATTTTTGGATTTTTATTTTTGGATCATTGGTTATGGGCCTTCCATTGTCCTCTTACGTTCCGGTTTCCTACCTGGGATTCCAGCCTGCATACTGAGACTCCTCCGACAACACGTTTCGGAGTAACCATCAAGTCAGTGGCGTGACTCGCTGTCTGATCCAAGCCTCAACGCATACGGAGTGTGTCTTCTCGACCTTGACGCTCCAGTGATTCGACGAACACCTGGATCCTGGATGAACTCACTGTTGGCTTGATAACGTATCAGATAAGTGTTAATTTAGGATATTATCTAGTGTATTTTGGGACTTTCATTTTATTTCATTTTATTATTGTGTTTTATTTGTTTGGTGATTTAGGGCAACTTAAATTAAAGTTTCGGGTAAATTTGCTTAATGAAAGTATTAATGGTTTGACTTGATTTAAAATATAGCTACCTTCAAGTTATTTGGGAGTAACGAATTATTCTCAATAGTTAGCATAGGTATACTGGATTATCCAGCTAATCCGGATAGTTTTGGCGTGTTATTAATTCATTTCAGCGTAGTCTTGATCGCGTGTTTTACTTCTTTCTAGCGTCGTATAATATAAATAGTTTTGATACTGTTCGCATATAAGCATAGCGTATCGACGCGTAATCATATAGGTTTACCTCTGGTACGGATACTATTTAATAGGTGAATATTTTACTTACATGAATCTAGTACATTTGAACTAGCACGTTAACTTCTCGCTTATTGATTAGAGTTATTTAGAGTGTAGAAGTAGAAGAAGTTATCATAGTTTTGTACCGTATAGGTTGATAGCACCAATGCTGGCAGGAACGTCAAACTGGTGAGAGCAGTTTGATTAAGGGGAGTGACGCCCCCGCCATTCCGAGTTGCCATGGGATATGGCTTATCAAATCCCATCGTCCTCCCCCAGGCTGGAGAACACCAAAGTACAAAGTCTGGGGCTGATCAGTGACAGTTTGTGACAAGAGGGGCTGCATTGTATTGGCTGGCAGGAACGTCAAACTGGTGAGAGGAGTTTGATTACGGGGAGTGACGCCCCCGCCATTCCGAGTTGCCATGGGATATGGCTTATCAAATCCCATCGTCCTCCCCCAGGCTGGAGAACACCAAAGTACAAAGTCTGGAGCCGATCAATGACAGTTTGTGACAAGCAAGTTGAGCAGTGTAGGTCATTACAAAATCACAGGACATTTTATACTTGATTTCCTCCTGTGAAAGGGCCTCATCACACTTCGAACACGACATTTCAGGATTATGTGCAGAAAATACTGGTTTATTAGTTCGGTTCTTCACAGCGTAACATTAACACCCCGGAACAATTTTCATTGAAAAATTCGGGGAAACAGCGAGAATGAGTCAATAATGCACTGGTTCACTCCGACCGAAAAACCCACTATTGGTATTATGTATTAAGCGCAATAAGGTAATTTTGCTTTTATTGTATCTTTTAATATTATTTGACAGGGTATGTTTGATGCCTAGCAACCAGGACCTAGTATTCCAGTAACTATATCATAATGATGACCGTAAAAACGACGATGAATTGTACGCCATTGGAATGTTCCCATAGCTTCTTCTTATACACATAACGCGTGCCCTTTGATGTCGCGCCATTGACACTCTCTTCTTTGCCGTGTGTCTAATTGCCAATTAGCTAATTTAAGACGATGTGCCTGAATTGCTGCGGCGAGAACTAAACGCACACCTAACTCGGTTATTATATAGGCAGTGGCGGTTGCTCTATAGGGCCGCGTGGCCGCGCGCCCCTCCTAGACAATGTAAACGTAACACAATTTAATTTTTTCTAACATTTATTACATAATACTTTATTATAAAAATATAAATACATTGTGATATTAAGTTAAAATCTCAATTAAAAAAACTATATCTAACCATCCGCGCTCTAGTTCTCCGTCCTCGTTGACACGTGAGAAAATTGGATCATACAGC
>MU183875.1:126597-140687 GCA_016904865.1 Pissodes strobi | reverse complement strand
AGTACAATTAATCTAATTCAAATATTTACTTTTTTCGAAAAATGAACCATATAGATGTTAGTAAATACAAATGCGTGAGGGAATTTTTTGTTAATCAGGGACATGAGGCATTATTAAAAATGTTTTTAAACGACACTATAAAACGAAATGGCAATATCATTTAAACAGAAATATATTAGAAAAATTGAATATGCTTGCATCTATAAACCAATATTTTAGATCAACTTTCATGGGGTGAACGCATCCGATGGAGGGTGAATTATTCAAAGCAAGCTAGATATCATTGCAATACAAATATCAGTATTTTATAAAAAGTCGATAAATTATGTCTAAACGATGATTGACTAATAGGCGTCTATTAGCCAATCAACGATATAAATAAACATTGTTGAATATAGTCGTAGAAATAGTATGAGTAAAACTTCAGCATTGATAGGTAAAATGTTAGGAAACTGGACCGTCTTGTGAATAATATAGATAATTGTTTGGAAGGTCTAAATACTATTTATTCTTTGTAGTTTGAAAATCTAGAATTAGAGTTGTAATATTATTAAGACAATTTATAAAAATATGTTCCTTTTTGTTGCATGTATATACCAAGCACCAGTGGATGCCCGTACTAGTCTCTCCAGCAGACTCTCACGTGTGATACGTTCAAAAAGGTTTTAAGGCATGTCAAACACTGCTATAACATAGACTGCAGTGGAGACTAGAGGAAATTACAAAGGGTCAGCCTGGATCCAGAAAGTAACAAAACCACTGATGACATTTTGTATTGTATAGATATAATGTTGTGTTGTAATATGCGACAGGTTTTCTCGAATTGAGCTCTTTCTTTTTAGAGCAATAGAGGTCGTGTTAATGTTGGGGACCAACGTTTAGAGAATGGGGGAACGTGTGAACTACTAAAATGCATAAGCTACTAAATAAATATCACCATGTCCTAAGTTTGAACTTGAACTTGGAAATTATTATATATAAACATTAAAGGCAAACTATAAACAACACAAGCAGTCAACGGGAGCGATTATGAACCTTAAGCATGCAATGATCAGCACTTTTTATAATAAATACGCTACCGAGCCTTCAGTTCAGCAGGCTTTTGCCTCACCTAAACCCAGCTCCTGGGCTGTCCACATGGGCGCTTTAAAGTTCTATCCGCTTCTAGGCTGTTCACATGGTCGCCTCAGGTTCTAATCCTTTTCTCCTGACCCAAACCTAGACTTGGCTCGATCACATGGTCGCGAAGTCTGGGGGTTTCATTATCGCAGTAGTAAAAGTCGAATCTTTGATAAATTTGTCAAAGTTCTAAAAAAGATAAGTTTCTAAGTAGTCTGTCAAGTAATTAAAAGTGTGGTGACATATTCATGTGATCTTACGAGCAAACCAACCTTAAATAAAACACAACACAAACTCTTAGGAAAAACTATATTTATAAAACAGTGACGAAAGACCTATAAACAATTACAAAATATACCGCAATCGCAAGCTATGCCCCTGCACGCTAAACAAGGTGTGGCGTCACGGTATAAAAAACTATTCGTGACAATAATAATTAATTGTGTGATTTTTCTATTTTTGACCTAAAAAATGCTTTACAATACCTGCTTACTTTATCCCTAGGGTGGTTGTATTGTATTCAATTACTGTCTTGACCAAAGTCTTGCTTCTTCTTTTTCTTTAGCCACTTATCGTCCAACTTTGGACATAGACCTCTCTCAGTTGCCGCCAGTTTGATCGGTTTTGGGCGGCCCTTTTCCAGTGTAATCCATCTATTCTCTTTAATACATTCCCCCAGCGCATCTGTGGTCGTCCTCTTGTTCGATGCCCTAGTACACGTTGCTCTTTGGATTCTGAGGTATCTTGGGATTCTTCAGAATAAAAGCCAATTTCCGTAACCTGCCCATGACCGTCGAATTCGTCGGGCTATTTCAGCCATTTGATTATTTTTACTTAACTTGAATATTTGCCCCTAATATATGTATTCCTCCACTTTTTGCAGAACACAGTCGTCGACCTCAATATTCCTGTCCTCTTGCGTGTTTGTCATGATTTTAGTTTTCTCTTGGTTAATTTTTAGGCCAACTTTCCATGATGATTCTGCTAGATCTTTGACCATAGTTTGAAGCTCTTAAAAAGATGATGATATTAAGATGATGTCATCTGCGAACCTAAGGTGAGTCATTCTTTTGCCGCTGATGTTTATTCCGTATTCTGTCCATTGTAGAGATCTAAATACATCTTCCATGGCAAGTGTAAATACTTTTGGGGACATTAACGTCCCTGGTTTAACGCAGGCAATTAAAGTAAATATATATTTTAGGTATGTGAAATCCACTTTAGACAAAATGAAATTGAAAGGGCGAGAACCCATATTATGAAATCTACAGTTTATTTATGCAAAACAGAAATAATTGTATCAAGTCAAAAAACTCGTAAAAAGCAAACACTAATTTTGTCACATTACATTATCTTAATTAAGCAGTCTTTAAAAATATCTAAGTAGCTAGTATTCTTGTTTTAGTTTATATACACTTTCACTTGGAGATATATTTTAAATAAACCACTAGATATTTATAAATTAATGGCCATAGTTCGCATTTTTTACTTCATAGCATATTATAATTGTTAAACTTCTTATTATAATAATTATTATGTTCCTTTCTGTGATGGGTATGGCTCCTAAACAAGTTTTTGTTGTTATTTTGTAAATGAGGTGTAATTAAGTATTAAAAATAACTTTGTTATGTATTTTTTAAGTCAAAAAGCAATAAAAGTAGTTTATATATGAATTAATACGTTTTCCATTGTCAGAGCCTGCTCCCTACGCGCGACGCTATCTTAGATTTAGATATCGGGCGTTCTTGTTTAGAAGGTGTTGGCCCACACGTGACACGGGACGATGTTGTCAAATTGTTTTTAATTTCTGAGATAGTTAGGAATATGCAAAAACATTTCAAAACTAATATCTAAAATAACTCTAAAACTTTTAATCTCGAAGTGATTCATATGAAAGATATGTAGCCTTTGTTGTTAACAATATCAAGAAAAATCAGTGTAAACCAAGTATAAATAAAACAAATAAAAAAAGATGATTGATGATATGAATTTAATTAGTTTTAACTCTCAACTTTTAGAAGAATGAAAGCTGGAATTGTCTAAGATGAAACAACATTTATTCAAATAAAACATACATTTGTAACTACTATGTTTTAATTACTTTTCAACTATAAATTATCAAATTGCAGCCCCTATGCTACGGATCTACTTTCAGAGAATTTTCCCTTACAAGTAGCATCACAAGCACGGTTTATAAACTGTGTCACAAGTCCTAATCTGAAACCAGCACGCAATGTTGCAACTTCCGCTTTGCTACATGAACTGCAATTCCTGAGTTAGATGTGAGGAATGAGGATTAGGGTATCGGTCGAAACAGCCAGAGACTACGTTCCTGTGAAGTGCAGAACAATGGCTGGATCGAAAATCTGTTGGACAGATCGTCCGCTAGACTATTTATATACACATAATACAATCTGCTGACCATTACAACTTTAAAGTTCGTATTTGTCTGCGCTGTTCACTCTCGTTGTTTGTAACTGGAAAAATTATGTGTTTTTAAAATACTCTTTTTTGTTAAGAATTATGGTGTTTGGAATCCACTTTTATAGTACATTTAGAACGGATAAAGAATACTTTATTTATTTAAATAAATAAGAAAAAAAAACAATAACATGATGGCCAATTGTTTTTCTGTTATTTACATAATTATTATATGATCCAGAATTTAATAAAATATAATTTTGCATGTACGTATCGAAAAGTTCGTAATTACAAGTAAATGTTACATAATTTAGACTTTAATTCATTGCTTCAACAACTGATTAATTAAAGTTTTTGATTGATGATTATTTCCATATTGCCGTGTGGGGTTGGTAGTTCTCCATCGAGCGCCTCCCCAGGTGGCGGATAGGGAAAAGCACAAAGCCCTCCAGATATGGGTGGTACTGATGAAATGACATAGCCGTGGCGGGCCAAAACCAGCAAACTGCAGCTGGCTTGTAGTCAAGATGTTGGATCATCAAAGGCTAGAGGAAAAAACCTTGATAACAAGTCCTGGCCGTCCAGGATGGGGCTTAAGATAGCGGACTAGCTATCCGTTACTCGTAAAAGATTATCCAGCTAAAAATCATGGTACACACCCTCGGAGATCGGACGAATATATACGGAAATGAACATGGTAGCGATATAAGGAAATGATACTGGTAACGTGGACAGATGGAGGGCGTTAAAAGGGGAGTACTGCAGGGGAAGGCCGATATAGTGATTCTATCAGAGACAAAGAGGAAAGGAAACGGATTCGAATATTCGAGGGACTACCTATATATGTGTATTGCCAAAGTCAAATAGGGCATACATGGGAAAGAAAACTAAGAGAAATGAACTCGCATATAGGCGGCAAAAGATCCTCAGAAAATTGGAGGCTAATTAAGTCCCTTAGAACAAACACTACAAATAAAGTCAATATTCAACCTATCCAGCTGGACGAGCGGCAAAAGCATTACCGTATGGAACTTATTGAAGATTGAGAAAAATACTTGATTCAGTCACCAAAACGATACCAAATACATGGAGAACCCATGGACGTTAACGAGTCCAGGACAAACAATGCCATAAATTCCTTGAAAAACAAAAAAGCTACCGCACCGTAGGGATTGCCTGCAGAGCTGCTAAAAAACGGAACCACAAAACTAATCACACATCTCAAAGAATTGTTCCGCATATACGTGAACAGGGAAAAAATACCAAGTAGCTGGAAAGAAGCCTGGATAACACCAATTCATAAGAAAGATCCAGTGGATAAATGTGGAAACTACAGATGCATATCGGTCATAAGCACCATGAGCCGTTTGTATGGAAAAATATTGAGGAATGTAATAGAGGAAGAGTATGGTCCCTTAGAGAGCGAGCAACAGGCGGGGTTTCGCGCTATATGGTCGATCATATTTTCACGATGGCGCAGCTAAACGAAAAGATTGTAGCAAGGAACCGCGGACTTAGCAAATGTTTATGGTACTGTACCCATACAGAAACTTTAGCAAATCCTAGAAAAATCACCCATTTATTACACTGCCATAAGAGCTATCCAACAACCGTATGAACACACAACATCAAGAGTTAAGATAGGAGCTACTCTGTCAGATAGCTTTGAAGCTTCAAAGGGTCTGAGACTGGGATGCTGCCTCTCCCCTACACGTTTTAAAATATATTTTAACGAAGTATTGAAGAACTGACGAAGATCATGCAATGAAATGCGCATATATCTGAATGAAGACACAACCCTATATACCCTTCACTTTGCAGACGATCAGGTAGTTCTTGCGCAGGATAAGGAAGATCTAGATTTCATGACTCGCAGACTATTTAAACACTACAAGGAATGGGGCTTATCAGTAAATAAAACAAAAACTCAGTATCTTCGAGTTGGGGGAGATAAAATGGAGGTTCTCAAATTTGATCAACACCAGACCATAGATGCTTGGACAAAAATTGATGAAAAAGGGACAAACAGAAAAAGAAATTGAACATCGAATTATGTATTTATTTATTTATTTATTAGTTCACGGTTAACACTTAAGCAGATTGCAAGTTAGGTTAAAATTTACAATACTAATTCTGATAATAATGCAACGAGGAGATATTAATTGAATAACAGTACAAGAACATAAAAGTTAAAAGAAAAGCAAAAAATAAATAAAAATGAGTAGAGTAATGAATATAATGAGATAAGATAAAATAAGATAAAATGTGAGAAAGTGGTAGCGGAAACTGGCAAGGTGAGGACAATGTGAGTCATACAATATCCAATAACATGTCTGCAAAGTCCCTGGATCTAGCGAAGAAATCAATTTCCTTGTGCTAATTGGCTAATTTGGTAGTCCTGAGAAGGAAGGAGTTTGAAGCATAGTTGGTTCGATGAAATTTCCTGTGGAATGTGTAGGTAGAGCGAGAGCGCATCAGAGGGACGTGTAGACCAAGTTCAATCAGGAGAGCTGCAGCGTCGACGGTTGAGTGCAGAATTTTGTAAATTAGAATCAAATCTCTTCTGTTCCTTCTGTCCAGCAGGGGTTGTAGTATGTGTATATGTCCGGCTGTGAGATACCTGCTTTGAACGCCAAGTATCGTGCGAACTTCCGTTGTACTTGTTCTACGGCATGAATATGAGATGCATACATTGGGTTCCACACTGAAGAGCAGTATTCAATGATTGGCCTCACCAGGGAGCAGTACAGTTGTCTAATGGATTCGGTTTGAGTGAAATCAGCAGTGCAGCGCCTAATAAAACCCACCAGTCTTAAGCACTTTGATGTGATATCAGACATATGGGTCCTGAATGATAAGGCGGAGTCAAAAGTAACGCCCAGATCCTTGATCTGCGAAATATTAGAGATAACAGTTCCATTTATTTGGTAGTCGAAGTGGGAGGGGTTATGATTTTTTGATATGCGCATTTAAGACCATTCCATTGGATTCGCGCCATTCATACAGTCTGTCGAGGTCCGATTGAAGACGGCGACAATCTAGGTTGGATGAAATACGGGTGAAGAATTTGAGGTCGTCGGCAAAGCAGAGGAAAAAGCCAATATAAAAGCAGGAGGAGATGTCGTTTATAAAAATTTTAAATAACAGTGGTCCAAGATGAAACCCCTGAGGAACTCCCAATGGAACTATAAGTTGTTTAGAGATTGAGATGTTCAGGCGCACCATCTGAGCTTTGTCCTGGAGGTAGTCGGTTATCCATCTGAGGAGAGCAGCTGATGCTCCCTAGGAGCGCAGTTTGTTGATCAGCAAGGCATGGTTGATGCACCAGTTGTTGAGTGATTAGGTCCTCAAATAGCTTGGGTATTGTGTTGATGATACATATTGGCCTGTAGTTCTTCACGTTGCTCTTGTCGTCCTTTTTAAAGATTGGTACTACGAAAGTCTCCTTCCAGAAAGAGGGGAAGCGGCCCTGACGTAGTGAAGTGTGGAATAATATATGCAGAGGGCGAGAAAGCACGAAGCTGCGGCTCTTGAGGAGACGAGGTGTGATGCCGTCAGGACCGGGGCCTTGAAAATATCCAAACTACAGAGTTTCGCATATATCGGAGATATGGATATATTGTCTAATTCAATGAACGTTTGTCCGAGAAAAATAGCAGGTTTAACCAACAGGGTACACTATATCTTAGTAAACAGAATTGAAATACTCGGCGAACAGGTCGCAGCGATCTTCGTTGGTCAGGGCAGTTTTGCCGTTCTAAAAAAGTTGAGATGGTAGGTCGTTTTGTTTGCGTTTTGCATTGACATAGTTCCAGAGAGATTTAACGTTACTATTATTAACCAGAGAGAGTCCAGAGTCTCTAACGAAGTCACGATAACAATCGACTGAGGCCGATTTGCACCTCTCTCGAAGGTGGGAGAAGACAGCGTAGTCCTCTTGAGATCCAGTGCGTTTCCACTCCTTGTGTTTACGCTTTTTCTGAATTACGATGTCCTTCACATGCTGGGAAAACCATCTAGGGAACCTTCTGCTTGGTAATCTCTTAATCGGGACTAAGTTATGGATGACGGAATAGATTCTCTCGTAGAATATGTTCAGCATTTTGTCCGTGGGATTGGGGCTTAGCAGTCGGTCCCAGTCGATATAACCCAGGTGTTCATTTATTAGATCATAGTTTGCCGATTTAAAGTCGTAATAGAAGATTTCTGGTTGAGGGGCGAGTGTAGTACGGTTTGTTGCGGAGTGCCGTTGAGACTATCAGTGGGGGATGGTAGTTGTCCGGCGGAACCAGTGCCTCGGGGGCATGGGTGACCTAGGCGTGACGCTCGTGGGTCAGGTCCGGATCCAGAAGAGAGTCTCGGACATTTCTAATGATGTTGACTTGAAATAGATTAGCTAGAGCACACACGTTAGATATACATTCAATAGATTCGCGTTCGTGATAAAGCGTCGAGGGTCCCGGGAGTCCGATAGAGCAAAGGTCTTCGGATGTCCATTGTGAGCTTGGGAGATTAAAATCACCAAGAATGTAGAGGTCGCTGTCGGGGAATTGATTTGATAAGTTATCAACTTTATCAGAAAAAAATTTTAAATTTGTCGAGCGACGTACATGGTGGGAAGTATACGGCTCCGACGATCGTACTGCCCGAGCCAGCACCAACTTGCACAAACAATTGTTCAAGGTCCATAGACGAGTCACAGACGCGACAATGAGGGGGAATTATGAGAGGAAAGCAAGTAATCGGCTGTCTAAACTCCATGCTTTGGTCCAAATGCATATTCCGCGAACGAAAACATCTCCTGTACAGTACAGTGTTCTTGAGCATAACCCTATATGGATGCGAAACATGGCAGATAAACAACGCCATAGAACGTCGGATATTAGTACTAGAAATGGATTACTAGAGAAGATCTGCTGGCAAATCAATGCTCGAACAAATTAGGAACGAACACATAAGAGAACTAATGAAGGTGCCAACAACCATTATAGCAGAAATATAGAAACTACAACTAAGATGGCATAAATATAAATAAATAAAAAATATATATAAATAAAAAATAAGGAAATGGGTGCCAACAGAAAGAAAAAAAGAGGTAAACTAAATAAACATGGATGGGAGGAATAGAGCGAGAAATGTCTGAGCGTAATTTACGACCAAGGGACTGGGAAGACCGAAGAGGCTAGAAACTTGGAATCGGAAGGCTTAGGTCGCTATAACAACCGATATAGTAGTAGCATATGCACGTACATTTTACATGTATTATTTTAGCTCACCCTGTAGTACAATACAATAATTTGATGTATCTCTACTACATATTTGTAATTAGTTATGCTGTGAATATTTAATTTATTTGTATTTTACCGAAAAATAGCATATATTAAAGGAAAAAGATGTTTTATCCATTTTTTTAGTTCGCCGCTGTGGCGCGAAAGAATATAAAACATTGTACTTTTTAGGTTTTATAAAATATTATTTCTCAGTTATTTTTATATATTTCCCAGTCTGACAGCCCCAAAAAAGGAAACGCTTCTCTAATTTAACCGCCCTTTTATCACTTCCAGTCACCAGCTCTTTGGTAATTTAAAAACTAGATCTTCTAGCACAATAATTATACAATATAGCATGTTTAATTTTAACGTTTTCATTCTCCAAAAATTATGATAATAATAACAGTTTAACGGTAATAATCGACTCAATCATTAATCATTTAAGCCCCAGTTAGAAAGAAAGTATCAAAATTATTTGATATTTTTATCATTAATTTCCGATACTATGTTTACTCGACGATTCGATAAAGATAGCATCCGTCATCGTCGACAGTATTATTAAAGGATAATTAGTTCATAATTAACCCTGTTTTTAAAGATTGCTGCTCAATGGGATTTAGGTTAGCAATGTTATGTGGGAGTGAAAATACACGTTATTAAAATTCCCAATGGTTATTAATATAAAAAAAGTTTTCTGTGCTTAAGACTAAACGACGGAAGTGAAAACTTCACGGAGCATCAATAACTCTATAAAAAAATAGTAGTTACCTGGTTTATATGCGAAGAAAAATTAACAAATAATAGGGTGTGCAGAATCTGAATAATTTGTGTAGAATACAAAAATGGCATAAATAATTCGAAAACTGCAATATGAACAAATATGTTTAATGTACTTACCACACATGATATAGACTTCGATGTTTAAAGTAAAATTTTATGGTCCAGGAAACAGTGTTTTTTTTCGTACTTATTTTCCCAGTCGGTGTATAAAAATTAATTTGTACTCTTAGTGACATAAAACAAGAATTTTTTAGTCTGGCTAGCGATTTTTATCTAGAAAATATGGTAGCATCATATTTTGTAGCGAAAAGAACCATGACAGCTGCCCAAAAAATAGTTAGAGCGTTTCTAAAGGACAAATAGTATTGCAAGTAGCGCCGCGCCCTCTATCAGCTACAGCAATATAGGTATCAGATATCTCGACAAACAGTTAAGAAAATATTAAATAAAACCCTAAATAAAATTTTAACTTTGAATATCAACTTTCGGTATAGAATATATGATCGATGTCAGAAATTCACTGATGCTCTGTGTGCCATTATCTTTAGACCACCCTGTATAATCATTTAAAAAGTGTCCTTAATACGTAAAGCAGGATAATTATTATTATTATTATTATTATTAATATTATTATTATCGTTATCCACGCTAACTCAGCTTTCGCTGGTAACGATTTAGCCTGATTACAGGCTGGGGTAACCTGGTGGAAAAACAATTCAGGAGCCTGAGTGGGAGCAGGCTCCGTTCATGAATTTGCGGGTTATATGGCATGTCTGAAGTATAACTGCCATCTACGCGGATCCAGTGATGTTCTGGGATAATCTGAGATCCTGAAGATTTTTAGGGAGACTCTTCGAAATGATCCCTCCAGCCGAAATTACCAGTGGGATTGTGAAGACTTTAGTCAGCTGCCAGACGTTCTTCACCTCTACTGCAAGGTTTTTGTATTTTGTGACTTTTTTCTGTTTTAGTTCTTCTGAGGTTATGAGATAGAGGCACAGCTATGTCAATGATGGTTCCAGTCTTTTTCCCCTTATCTATGATGCCCGGTCTGTTGTAGTCCATCGTTCAATCCGTTATTATAGGCCTGTCCCAATACAGTACCGCTTTATCTGTTTCCAAGACTGCTTGAGGCTGGTATTTGCAATACGGTGGGCATATTTGAAGGAGTCCGTTCTTGAGAGCCAGCTGTTGGTGGATGATTTTTGCCACTTGATTGTGACGTCCTAGGTATGCGCTATCTGGGAGTGATCTACAGCCTGCAATGATATGCTCTATAGATTCACCCACCGCCCCACACTTCCTACACTTGCCCTCTACGTCAAGTCTTAGACAATGTTTTTCGTAGTTGCGAGTCCTGATAACTCTGTCCTGGATGGCCATGAAAAATCCTTCGGTTTCTGGGTAGAGGGAACCGGCGCCGAGCCATGTTAGTGAAGTCGGCTTATCGACGTTGTCCGCTTCTAGACTTCCTGGAAACTTACCATGTAAGGCTTGTTACATCCAGGTGACTTGATCTTCGCCTTGAGCTTATGTTGAACTCGAGATTGCGTTGTTGTAGATTCAGTGGCGTATATCCTCGATCCTCCTGGGCTGCTATTCTCATCAGACCATCTTCGGATCTTAGCAATTGTTGCCGTATGTTCTCCTGGGTTCTGCACAAGTTGTAGATGTTCATCATACCTCGACCGCCGCTTGCTCGGGGAAGGTATTGCCTCTTAACCGATGCATTGGTATGCAGACATCGGAATTTGGTCATCACTCGCCGGGATAGCCTGTCGAATCTACTTAGGTCCGCATCAGACCACTTAAGGATACGAAAGGTGTAGATTAAGACAGGCACTGCCCAGGTGTTCAGAGCGGTGATCTGGTTCTTAGATGAAAGCTTGGTGTTCAGAACCTTAAGTACTCTCTTCTTGTACTTCTCGGAGAACATATTCTTCAGGTGCGTGTGGCCGATATATTGGTTCTGAGGCATTCCTAAATACTTGTATGTATCTTCGGGATGCAAGTTCTCGATATCCTGGTATTGATCTTCTTGGATTTCCACGGCGTCCCTTTTGATGTTGATGATGGCGCATTTGTCAAGTCCAGATGACATGTTTATGTCCCCGCTGAAGGTCTTAATGGTGTTAATTAGAGAGTGCAATCCAGTCTAGTTCTCTGCAAAGAGCTTTATGTCATCCATGTACAATAGATGGGATAACCTCCACCCGTTCCTGATGTTAAGTCTGTACCCAATATTCGTGTTGTTGAGTCGCGTAGAAAGAGGGTTCATTCCAGGCAGAACCACATAGGTGATAATGAGTCTCCTTGAAAAATACCTCTGGATATCTTGACATTACCAGCGTTGTTATTGTTGACAAGGATATTGGTCCGCCGGGTGCTCATGAGATGTTGGAGCATCGCTCTTACTTTCGGGCAAATCTTGTAAATCTCCAGTACCTTCATCAGCCAATCATGAGGGACCGAATCGAAGGCCTTGCGGGAGTCAATATAGCATACATTTATCTGCCTAGTCTGAACCTGTTTTATAACCCCTGCATCTATGGAAAGTTGATATTTGCATCCTGGTGATCCTCGTATACAACCCTTCTGCTCTTCCTCCAGTATGTTGTTTGCAGCGCAGTGTTCGTATATTCGGTTGTTGAGAAGTGACGTGAAGAATTTGTTTACTACTGACAGGCACGTCAATGGTCTATGGTTGCTCAGTATAGCGTGGTCGTCCTTCTTGAACAGCATGTAAGTGTTTCCCTCTGTAAGAAACTTGGGGAATTTTGAGGGATCGTCCAATGCTTCCATAAAACATCGAGCAAGGCTTGGAAAACATGCCGGAAGATTTTTGACCCAAAAGTTGTGCAGTCCATCTGGTCCCGGCGCTTTCCAATTGCTTGCTTTCCTGACAGTCTGGGAAATATCTTCTGCTGTTAAATCATCCACAGACATTTCCTCAACTCCCGATACACTTTGCTCAACATCTGCTATCCATTCGGACTCTCTGCTGTAGTATACTGCTTCTGACCAGATGAAGCTCCAATAGTTGTAGAATTCATCTGTGTTCGCAGGGGCTTGTGCATTGCTTGGGTGTTCTAGGCGTGTTTCCAAATTCCTGAAAATTTTCTTTTTGTCCGCCGTGAAGTCTGCATTTTGTTGTTTTCTCTTGAAAACCTCGTTGTACCTGCGAAGTCGAGCTCCCTTGGCCTTAGCTTGTTGTCTAAAGAGATCTTTTAGTTCCACAAGTTGTTGATAGTGCTGTGGGTCTTCCAAGCAAATTCCTGCTGGGTTCGCTATTGCAGTGGCTTTCCTGATTATTTTCCTCGACCGGATGCTCTGCAGATATGCGCCTATGACATCAGCTTTTCCGCGGAATTTATCTAAATCCTGTTCTAGGCGCCTCCTTTTCCAGGCCGGAATCGCACTCTTCGTATTCTGCCGTGCAGACTTTGGTATGTATATGTTTTTTGGTCATTGAATTCGATGAGGGTAACAGCATCGCAGTACACCGACAAGTGTACTTCATCTAGTGTGCGGAAAGAGGCAAGGTGTTCCCCCAGAACTTCATTGGCTAGGCTGATGTTCTGCCTGGCCTTGAAGATGCTTCTTAGTTTGCGCAAAGACGGACGGTTAAGAGGGTCAGAACCCTCATAATAAGATAGAAGGCTATGGAATTTGTCGCTCACGTGCTGTCGAGCTGAATTCTGATAGGGTTCGTCTTGACGGTCCTGTAAGTGAGGCGTCTCATCTAGATGGACTATCTGTTCGGTCCGGTCTCGTGGCTCATTTGGAACAATTTACTCTTGGTGGATCGTGTTGCCTACCTCTCGTCTGATGGCTTCCAACTCGACACGCCTTAGCCATCCTCTCTTAGTTATGATGTTTTTCCGGTCAGCGATATTCTGTTCTGTCACTTGCAGTTCTGGGTGTCTTCGGGAGAATTCAGCGTGAAGGGAATGTCTCCATCCTGGGAGTGGATTGTCGTCGCACTGGTTGACATAATAAAAGGCTGGCATTACATCAGAGTTTAACTCGCGGCTCCACTTAGTACGTCCAGTGTGTGCTCTCCTACGGGCAGTCCTCCTTACGTGGGGCGAGCCAGCAGGTAGAGGGGCCCTTGTTCTTCTACCAAATGGTCTGATTCCACTCTTTGTTGAAGTTGTTGGGCTGTTGCTTCTTGTGAGACAGGGGTCCGCCTCCTCAACACCCTGCCACCGGCATTACTATTATTATTATTTTCTCTCCATTTCACAGGTTTCCCTGGGATTTTTTTAGAATGAACGGCATAATGCAACTTCAATCCTAGGATGGATGTGTTTGTTAGTTGTTATGAATTATCTTTCTGACAATATTACAAGTTGCTAACAGCGTTGCCTTTTGCATTTCCAGATAGATCCAGATAGATTTTATGCGGAAGTCCTAATTCTTTAATTGATGTTATTATGATAATTGATGGTTATTATTATTATTATTATTATTATTATTATTATTATTATTATTATTATT